>CACRXP010001974.1:0-18500 GCA_902702965.1 Spirometra erinaceieuropaei
AGCAGAAGGCATTGCCATCAGGCTACAGAGGATGGTTCTGTGCGCGCGTAAGGACCTCTGGCACGCTCCGCGTCTACCATGGGCAAGGATCGATTATCTGTATACATGTTTCTGCGCCCGTCTGCTCTCCTTCCCCCTTGCAAATCGGCCCTACCCAACCCTCACTCTTACTTACAGCCGCCTCTCCCTTCCCTCCCACATCCCCGCTCTATTCACTAAACTCGTTTGTAGGAAAAGATGCAATGTAATTAATTGCTCTAATTGTCACACGTTTCAATTCGTACCTAGTTCCAGGCCCGATGAGATCTCCGTATGCCAGACCTCAATTGTTTCCTTGCCTATGTGGTTCTTTCCTCGGCTCATAATTTCGGCCTTCTGGAATCGCAAGGTCTGTTCGGAATCGTCGCAGTGTTCTGCTACCCTACACAAAATGTCCATCCTCCATACTGCTCTGATGCATTCTCCAACAGCGGTCTGTATTCGATTGATTGTCTCCTTAATGTAGGTAGCTTCGCAAAAGTTACACTGAATGAGGTAAATGACGTTTTTGGCTTCTTCCCGTGGCAGAGGGGTCTTAGGTCTCATGACTGGATGCCGAATTGTCGACACCGACTGGTGGTTGAAGCCCATCCCCAGCGGTCTTAAGAGACAAAACGCCGCCTCAGAAACGCCGTCGACATATCAAAGTGCCCACCATATTTTGGCCGTTCTGTCGGCAAACGTCAGCTTCGTCCGTTCTATCTGTCGCGTTCGGTGAATTTGCGTGAATACCCGTTGTCCACGAAGAGGCGCTCAAGGTAGCGTAGTTCTGACATTCTAGTGTCCGGCTCGCTGCAGTGTGTTTCTGCCCTTCTGTGGTGTGCTTGCACACAACCGCGTTTGTGGCATAAAAGCAAGCTTACTGTGGTAGCACCGAATTTGGCATATACTAGTAAGTTTCTTATAAGTCAGCGGCTGTGGGCGTCCAGTGGGTTTTCAATTAACGAGAACGTGCAGGAACGACAGTTGGTTGCTGATTCCCGCCTCCATTGAGAACTCGATGTCAGGAAAAAACACAGTGCAGGACAGCATTGAATTCTTGGACCATTACGCGCTTCATGATAATCAAGGTATCATCAAACGTAGAATTCAAAATTTCGGCAAATGGATTGCGAGAACTGCCTCTGCGATGATGCCCGATTGGTGATCCATTGGCGTACCCTTGACCTGCTTGTAGGTTGCAACTTCGAAGATGAAGTAGGTCCTCAGGCAGAATGTCAGTAATTAGACGAGACGTCTTCATTTTACCGTCAAGCCCGTCCCGTTCTACTGACCCTCGAGCAGCTCGCTGACCGTTTCGATTGCCATGTCTTGCGGAATTTACGTGAAGAGAGAAGTGACGTCGAATGACACTGACCTCGTATTCGGTGAGTGCCATTTTCTGAGCGGCTAAAGGAACTTAGCCGTTGACCAGCCTCGCGTGTACGCATTTGAGATGAGAGACCCCTGTTTGAGAAGCAGTCGTTTAGCCAGATTTAATTTTCAGGAGACGAGGTGGCGAGCGTACATAGCTTTCGATAAATTCTCATTCACGCGTCGCGTCTCCTTGGAAAGGGACTTTGAGGAACAAAGTCTTCTTTTCAACGGTCAGTGTGACGGGTTTGACCGGTCTTTCGGCAATGTTCTTTGCAATGAACCTGTCAGGATACCCTTTTTCTCGAAGGAAATCCTGGATTTTTCTGATCTCCTGCTCGATGCTATCTGTTGAGCAAATTTTTCTAGCTCTTTGTGTTAAACATCGGACTAGATTTCGTTCGCGTTGCAGCGTACGAAACTGGCGAAGTTCGTGTATTGTCCAGACCAGGTTTTCTTCCGATAGACGCTTATTCGGACACTCCCGCCAGGTCTCCTGCTTAGAAGAACATCTAAGAAAGGGAGCGAACCGGCCGTTTCCATCTCCAGCGCCATTAGAATTCGTATTAGTTGCAAGTTGACTGAGAAAAACCAACGATATTTGGGAAATTGAGCGAGATGAAGAGAGAGAGAGAGAGAGTGAGTGAGAGAGAGAGAGATTGGTTGCATGCAAAACGGCCAGTCGCTGCTAGTCAAACAGAGCAAGCATTAGCAACTAGCTACACATTGTAAGTAGTCTAGCTATGTGTATCTATTGTGCGTCGTACAGTGATTGCGCGCGTGGCTGGTAAGTAGGAAACCCGATTCGCGTCGAGTCTACACATAAATCAATGCAATCAGGAGAAGGTTTCAACGTCAGTAAGCAGGGCGCTCTACGCTGCAACCACTATGTTTTTAAAAAAATCCTTCATACATTTACCCCTGCTTTGTCTGTTTGTTGGTTACGGGGATGACCGCGCAAAATGTGCGTGTTAACTGGAGTGAGGAAATCATTGGGGACAAAGCAACCGCCCAGGTCATTCATAATGCGGAACGTTGGCATAAGATGACGCATAGTTGCCTTTAGGAAACAGAAAGCATTTTGGGATGAATGCTTCCTGTCCTTTGACTTCATTGCCCTGTTTTCTTCCATACAACACAACTTGGCAATTGAATGCGTAACCCAACGCCTACAGAGCAATCCTATTGAGATCCCCACGCGGTATGTTATAGAATTGCCAAATCTTTGCCTTAGGAACTATTGTCAATTCGATAATAGGTACTACTAACAGGTAAAGGGAACTCCAATGGGCTCACCGATATCAGGACCGCTTGCCGAACTAGTGTTGCAGCGACGAGAAGAGATAGTTTTCCAAACTATCAAGCCAAAACTATGGCTTCGCTACGTTGATGACATCTTTATCATAGTAAAGAACTGCGACGTCGAACGGCTTCAACAGAGACTTAATGACGTCTTTCCAAGCATACAGTTTACCCCTGAAGAGGCGATTGGAGACTGCTTGCAGTTTCTGGACGTGAGGATACAGAAGTTGAGCGAAGGTAGCCTAGCAACGAGCGTCCAATGGAAAGACTCTAATTCCGAGATTATCCTCAACTATGGAAACAACCACCCTGCAGCTCACAAAAGAAGCTGCGTCTGAACTCTGTTCCACCGGGCCTACCGTTATTGCAACTGCAGCGATCTCCTGAACAATGAGCTTGCTCACCTGTATTGGTTATTCCGCTTTAACGGATATCCGATCAGTTTTGTAAAGAACTGCCTCAAGCACCAGACACAGTCGCAGGACCCCACCCCCAACAGGAGATTATGACACAAAAATGCTGCTCCTTGTCATATATTTGTGGAACTTCTGAAATAATCGCCCAGCAGTTCAACCGCTTGGGTATTCACGTTGCCCTCAAGCCTGCATTTCACTACGCGCAGCACTATTTCGAGTGGAGGATCCCATCCTCAAAGAGCAACAAACGAATGTGATTTATCGCACCCCGTGCACCAATTGCTCTTGCGTGCATGTTGGCCATACGGGTCGACGCCTGGGCACTCGTATCAATTAGCACAAATTGGTTATCCATCGGCGAGACCCCCTGTCCCTCGTCTTTGCCCATGGACTCGAGTACGAAGACCGATTTAATTGGGATGGCACTGAGGCCGTCGCCATGGCTAACGCAAAGCGAGCGAGGGAATTTCTCGAGGCTTGGTAATCCAATGCGGGTAGTATCAATCGCCACGCTGACTTAGACGCCCATTACGAGGGTCTACGTTCACAACTGATTGTCCCCTGCCCTAATCACGCATCAACGACCGTGAATACAACTGCCCGCATCCTAACTGATTCACCACCCACCCTCCCCCTCCAGCACAGTGTGCCGTAGTTGTTCCGCCTCCTCTCCCCTCCCCCCCTCACCCAGCGATCTACCATGACCTCGGGAGCCCACCTCCATTCACACGTCAGTGGTCCGTCTGTCCTATCACACCAACTGGTCTACTGTGACAACCTAATATTCTCCCTTGTTATCATTTCGTCTGACGACGGGTTGGTGTCACCAGCTAGAAAATTCACAAGTACAACTCGATTTTTCCTAAGAGCCTCTACTAATTTTCATATATATGTATAAGTTGTAACATATTATATATATATATAAGGTTCGTAATGTATGCAACATATATAAAATATATTTTCTGGTTTTTGTCGCCGGAAAATATCCTTACATCTGTGATTCAGAAACGTGTTCAAATGCAAACTCATGACAAGTCAGACGTATCACAGAATTATGCCGCATATTATCCTTTCTAATTGTAAATTCATCTCAGTATGTCCTGTGGCATTTTATCAGGTATGTCACCTACTACATAACTCGGGTCCGGCAACGCGCTATTTTAAGCCCTTCAGTATCCAAGTATTAAGCATGGTCCATGTCCGTATGTTAATGCTCGTCACGAAGTCCACCACGAAGTCCGCATATATCGCAAAATTCTGTGAACACTTCAATGTATATTCTAAAGATATAAATGTATACGATTTTCTTAAGATGGTAGTATACGCATTGTAGACGGATGACGTTAAACAGAAATGCATCTGCTTCTCTGGCTGAAACTTATCCCGAAATAGGAAAATGTTTTCAGTAAAACAACATATTTGATTTCTTTGGGCATATCATGTGCATATGACGTGATTCTATGACAAGTTTGTGTATTTCGAACATTGTTTCTACAAAATACGAAGGCATATGCATGGACATGCAAAGCCAGTACGAATAGCGATAGTTCTGAGCGTGAATCCGAAACGACAGGCGCACGAGGATTTTGTTCCAGCGATTACTTCTACCTCATATGAACCAGTTCCAGGAATTAGCATCTTCGCTTGACTTCTAATTTAGTAATCATTTTTTGCTGATGGCAGCATTTACGAATGGATGATAAGAGATACAATCAACGGCAAGCAGTTAAACGACTTTGGCATATAGAACGATGATATCGCGTGATCAATAATATTCCAGCACCACATAAGAACTTTGTCCTAATGCAGGATGCATTTAAGAAACTCGGCTAGCATGTCATGAGATTGGCCACTGGCTGTAAGTAAATTCCGCTACAGTGATGACTCATTTCTTCTCTCGCCCTTGACGATTACCCCCTCCATATCCGCTTGCCTTTGACGCGGACAAGGCGAGACGACATCGTAATTTCCACTAGGTATTCAAGCTCACGGCTCAAGTCAGCTGGTGTTTTGAAATTTTTCAATAATTTCCTTTGTCCATTTGTGCACACGTTGGCGTTTGTGCAGAGATTCGAAACTACGAACGCAGTTAACGGCTTGAGTACAGGCAATGCTCAAACAACCTAAATTACGATATTCTGCCGGGAGCCGTGAAACAAATAAACTACTCAGATCTCAAATAACACCCCCTAAGTAAAAAGGTCTCACATTCGGCCGACGGATGATAGATTATCTGCTTATAGAAATATATGTTGACGCTGGTGTGTTTGGTAGGATTGAGAAGCTATTGTTGGAACAAGGGATGTTTTTGTCTGTCGGTCTCTCGCTTGAAGACATCATCGGAGATAGTGACTGAATGGAGTTGGTGAATTTCAGATGTTAAAGACGTCAGTTCGGGAAACCCGGTTAACCTGTGCGGAAAATTACATTCCTCGGTGGAGTCACGTGAATTATTACCTGATGGCGTTGTCAGTGCTCGAGTATGGACTAATTGTTCTGGGTTCGAATCGCGCCTATGCCGCAACTCAGCTATAGGAACACTTAAATTTTTGAAATTGCCGACTGATTCCACAACTAACACCAAGAATAATTTTAACATCCTTGAATTCACACTACGCCTATTACCAGATTGCTTACAATAAAAACTTCGAACCGAGTTTCGGATGTTTGATGCCGGACATTTCCGGGAAAGCTACTAATATTACCGGCACCAAACAAGAGACCAACGAAAGAGATGACCTATCGTAACATAATGGATGCATCCTTTTTGAATAAAGAACAAACAGCGGACAAATCTTTCCGTACATTATTGGCGCAAAATGGTATTTTGAGATTTATAACAATTTTCCCCATCGATAGAATGTATTCTGTAATCATTCTTTTCTGTGAGTACATTATTTGCTTTTTTCATAAGTTCCACAACCTGGACCTACTCGTGCATTTTACAACCGCGTCCATCGGGAAACCGCCTAGGTTTGTGCTTTAGGTAGTAATTTAACATGAAATACGAAGTCTGAAACATGTGTGTGTCTATTTTGGTTTCAACCCTAAACCCACACCGTTAAGTATAACATGTTTAAAAACCAAACTCCCATAATATTAAAAAAATCACATAATATCTGCAATCCACCGCGCGTTGTCTGAAACGTTTATTCTAAAAAGAAAAGAAAAATAAATTGTCTTAGATAATTCCTCAATTAAATTAACGTCTTATAACGCCGTGTAATAAATCCTAATGGGACGCTCAATCGGCATAGCAAAACTATTATCCAGGATTATATGCATTAACGCTTATGAGGCACGCCTCAGCCACCTGTCCGCTGCAAGCGTATAAACGCAGCAGTAGCCGGATGAAATGACAGCTAACGTGCACAATCCAGTTTCTGAATGAGTCGATAGTTTGAACACATAACGGTAGGTTTGCTTTCTTTAAAAATTCTACGTAAACTTGCTATTATTCAAAAAATAAACAGGAATTCTTAAGTATGATTATCTGTCTGTCAACTTGGCAAGGCAGTCCTTTGAGCATATGCAACATTTAAGTTAAAAACAAAGCCTCAGAATGTGCTCCGACTTTGAAATCTGAATATCTCATATCACCTAACATGCAATTTGTGAAGCATGTCTTCAGACCGTCGAAGGCATTTCCTGCTTCCGGATTGCTGAAGAATTTGGCTTTCGTACAAATGCCCCCATTGGGACAGAATGTTGCTGTGCTCTCCAAGCTATCCTCCACTTGACGAGAAAAAAACGGTCCATTACGACATCAAACCCATGAACATAAGTAAAATACTAGCGCACCGATAACAACTCACGTTTTGTCCAGCCATCGCATTTGAAGGCGCATTTATTGAAGTTATTGAAGGTGCCGTTTATTCGCTTTATGTCAAGGCATGAATCTGTGGTTTCCGAGCACATTTCGAACTTGTCTTCGGAGCTATGTTCAACTAAAAGTCAACCATCATTTGCATGTTAGACCCGAATGTCGGATTTTAAGATTAAATAAGCACATGCAAAGGCATGCCTAGCGAAGATGCAAGAGGCTATGAATACTTCTAAAAGGAAATTACACGAAAGACTAATGAACATTAGGGCTTTATACCTTTCGCGGTAAAGTGACACAATTTGACGCACATGGCGTGCCTTTCAATGTTTTCTGCGTATCCACTTCTTCCATAAACCGTGTACGGATGGCAAGGTCTGTTGTATTCTTCGCAGAAGTACACTGTCATCTGCTCATTTAGGTCCCCTAAAGAAAAGACATAATTTGTTACTTTTGCCACCAACTCTGATAAACAGTTAGCTTGCGCTCAAACGCAGCATTAATCAGGTCGAATTAGCATATAGAAGGAGAGAATGCAATTCTGTAGGGCGAACCTCGTTGTCTTGCACACGCCGCACGACAGCCTGCGCCCTTGGTCTTGTCTTCAGCTCTGTAGTCCACAAGTTCGCATTCTCTATTTTGCTGTTTGCACAGTTCATAGACTGGTGATCTGCCAATGTATGCTAAAAGGAAGGAGTATTAAACCATGGGTTATAGTCGGCGATTGAAATGGCTAGATTATTTGCATTTTTCTGTGCGTATCGTGAATGAAAACTGCTGCGGACAATTTGTTGGATGTAAAGTTTACTGCTAAATATCCTCAAATCTACCATAATGCGCTGCCTAATGCAGATGATAATTGCAAGGAAATCTCAGCACTTGCCAAAAGCGACAGTAACTAGAAGCGTGAAAGCCTGAAGGACGGCCAAACAGCGAAGCGTTGACATTGTGGCCCACATTCTCCGAAACAGTCTGTATATGAATGAATATGCACCGTTTATATAGTCAGATTTTAGCATTCCCTGACATCCCATTGGGTATTCACTTTAAGGCATTTATGATTGGCTGATGCTGCTAGTGTGTATTAGTACTTCCAAAGGACATGTAATCATGGCAGTTTTAAAGTCATATTGTTACCTGTCTTGCGCTTTTTTTCCATATTTACTTACCCTAGAAAAGAACACCGCAATCATGTACGCTTCCTTGTCACAAATGCGTTCTACAAAGTGCAGCAATGCCACACCATACAATCAACAGATGGGGAATGTGCGTTAAGGCAAAAACAGAAATTTGAAGAAAAAGATGCACTCGCCCGAACAAGTTTAGTTGAATGCTGATGTATCGAAGAGCATGATCGGTTATACATTTTGAAAGCGTAAAGGCGCTTAATCGACCAGACTCCCAACATGCATGTAATGTTTAGCAACGTCATGCTGATCGGGTTTTCTCTCTTCTTGCTGCCTTGGCCTATCGGCGGAAGATTAATGGATTTTATCTGTGCCCTCGTTGAGTGGGGCGCAGGTGATTAAACCTTCGTCGAGTGGTTGGTCTGGAGATGCTTCTTCTACATCATCGAGTTAACTGGCCATTGGGCTGTCTCCGTATGGCTTTCGTAATTTCCAGTGGGGTTGTTCGGTCCTCAAATCTACGATTGTCATTACGTAGGACTTTGTATATTGCTGGAAGGTTCAGATGCCTGCTGATTATGATGCAGACATTAGTGTAACGCGTCTCGTGTGTTAATCGTTCTGCTTTCGTGTTGCATCGGCCATTGATGGTTGTTCTCTGGTGATCGAATGAATGCCCAGTTTATCCAACGTGGGGTGCTATTTGAGAGTTTGGATCTAACCTCCGTGTGGCCTATTTGTGCTCCTGTAGGCGGGTGTGCATATTTTAGGCTCTTGGTTCTCGGTGTGATTGAATTTTTCATTTGGCAGGCACGGCATTGTTTCAAGGAATGCTGGTCTTACACTTTTTTTCTGGTAATCCGGTTAGTCCGATCAGAAATCGGAGACAAGTGGACATATCGGTCGTGAGACTACTGACGGGACTCGAAACAGAGCCCATAATTCAGCGGCATAATCGTCTGCATGTTCTGTATTCAATTCTATGATTTTCTGCACAGTTAAGTCGTGGGACATAAGAGCAGGCATGGGAAATTGCTCTCTTCATTGATGCAAAATCACAGCATACATTAGCATCCTTTAAGCAAACAAGCACATTGGACGTGGTCGAGGATAATTTATCAGCCTGGTCGTACTTCAACAACCTGCATTTAAAAAGCCTGCTCTATATACATATGTCGAATTCTCACACACGCGCGGACATATTCATTGTCCTTATTTCCCGTGAAAATGCGATTCCCAGGTGGCGTATCAAAAGGGAGGACATATTAATATATCCCTGTGAACGCCAATTCGTCGCCGTTTGATGCAACCCGAAGACATACTGCCACCCACTGAAACCTCAGCAGTTGGCTATCGAATACGTTGTAACGATGGAAACTGCAACTACGTTGGGGAAACCGGACGGAAACAGCAGAACCGCCTACATGAGCACAAACTAGCAACTCGGGGACTCGACCTAAACTCACCGCTTTCGGCTCACTTTGGGGAAACTGGTCACAGTTTTGATTTTCAAACAGCAGCCGTCTTTGGCTGGGGCACCTCAAAGACAGAGCGTCTCACACTTGAGGTTTGGTACTCAGATGTCAACTTCATCAACATGCATCTAGAACTTCCTTCGGCCTATAAAGTCCTACGTCACTGCATACGACGTGACGAAGTCTAGACAGTTATACGGAGCCTAAGTCGGCCTGTCGACCAATTCACCCAAAAGGTGAAGGCAAACACAACTAACCCCAATTTAGGTGACGACACACAACAAAGGAAACCACCAACACTCACAGGCGACGGCCAGTAGGCCAAGGCGGCGAAAGAAGAAAAACGTCGATCAGCCCAAGGCCAACTAATCCGCCTCTTCATTGAAAATTATCATCGACTTTTCACTAGACGCTTTGATAATGGACAGCCGCCCCAGAACTTCGAAACAACAGCCGAACATGTCGATCGATCCGGTGAGCACCTCATTTTCCTGAGGTCTTCCTTGCATCCCAAAGGCAGCGCATGAGGACCAACTCTCAGGCGTTTTAAAGCATAGTTTTCCTTTCGAGCAAAAAGTGACGTACATAGAATCTACCCACATTCACGCTGATTTCGTCAGATGCTTCGTCTGCAGGTATCTTTGGCTCAAATCATCGCGAGAAAAATCTCCCTTATTTTCCCATCCTCATTTCCGTGCCGTTGATGTAATCGGATCCGAATATATCTAAGGGCCAATTTGGTATACGACACTATCTAGCAGAGACTGACGTGATTGTTGGCAATTAAATCATGCAAGTGTGTGTTGGGACCATGGGGCGAGAGTAAGTGCTCTGAGCGCTACTATTATCATCAGGCTAATTCTACTGTTGGTATGAGAGAGGCAGAAAGGCACCAGTTTGAGGAGTTTATTGTGCACAGAACTCGGGTTGTACTCTCAGGCGGCAGTGGCCACTGGCGAAGCCAGGGCTGGTGTTGGCTGCATCCAGTCATGCCAGAGAGTCCTTGAGATGGTGGTGGCAGCCGCTTTTGTAGGCTCATGGGCCAAGCTCAAGTGGTGTCCAGTCAGTGTGTGTTGCATTTGCGAAGGGGTGGTGTCCCAGTGGCTTGTTATGCTGGTTGCAGGGGTGGAGCATTCGAGTGGCGCATGCGTAGCTGCGACGCTGTGTGGACGTAATTGTGTCCGAGCTGATGTCGGTCGAGTGGCTTCAGGTCAGGTCGTCTGGGACGGCTCGCTGCAAGGGATGAATGACCTGGAGGCAGCGAGGACTCGAACAATGACACCGGACCAGTCATGATGGCTGGCCGCCACAAGTGTATCGTAAGTGATTAACATGCGATGATTATTTGCGTTTATTTCTGTTTATGGTGGATGCGATGACATCGGAAAAAAAATATACATTAAAAATTCCGCCATTCAGTTCGAATTTGTCACAAAGACTGTGTGGTTGTATCTGGCGAAATATGGTCAAACATATTGCCGTTGACAAAATGAGATACATTATTGAGATTGACTTCAGTATATTCAGAGGTTTGCACAGCGAATTTGAACCTCAATGACAGGCCACAAACCTAGGTTCTACGATCTCACTGTTACGATGCATTAGAATTCCCCTTAGCCCAGAACGCCACAAGGGGTTGGTATTTATCTGCACTTTAATTTCGTCGCTATTTTCTCTCGGCTGTTCTGTTTGCACACAACCACTCTCCTCCACTCTAATTTTCCTTGCATCTGCGACCCTGAAAGATTTTCTTATGTAGTCTGTAAAATGGAATTATCATTCCTTTACAGGCAGAATAGACAGTGCACCTAAGCTCATGTCTGGCATTGTATCCTCGTACATTAATATTATTCAAAAAGCGTCGCGGCTAAATTTTATTTTCCTAACTCAGCTAAATTTCAACACCGCCCAAGCATATATTTGTTAACGCGCCCATGCTACTCATAAACGGTATCTATAAACGGTGATTAAAACGTGGTTGTTCAAAAAGCATAATAAGAAGGTTGGGAACGTGTCGGACATCTTAATCGGCCTCTTTATTATTTAATATTTCCCCAACTTAAAATAATATTAGAACGCTTCACGAGGAAAAAGGCCTTTCCAGGAACATTGAATTTTACCATAAAGCCACTAGAGCTGCCTTTGGTTGGGCGTTTCCAATAATGCGTTTCCTTCTGAACCGAAAACAAATACTGTGGGCGGTTTATTCACCAATCGTTTGTCATTCACTCCAAAAAGAGAATATCTTAGGCAAAACCCGCAGGTAATTGACGGCCATTGTGTATGGAATGGCTGAGCAAAAATATAGACCCGGTGTTATTTTGTCTGCAATCCATGGAGTGCATTTGCGTGTTAGGTGGTGTGTGAGAGCAGTTACGCCAATAAACTCATGTCACTCCAATCTGGACTCATTCCAGGAAAAAAGGACTATCGAACGGCCAACTCCGCCAATGGCTGTGTCCTGAAATCGTTATATCTCTGGCAGGTGTAATTGACAATCACACGTTTTTATGATCTCTGAGCAAACGTGCGTGGTCTCGCAATTTGTCTCGTCATATGTTATGCGAATTAAACTCATAAAAAAGTTCGAGTTACTGACATTCAGAAAATTCACGAAAAATCGCATTAACTGTTTTGCAGGACGAATTGACTAAATGCATGTAGCTAACAAGCAGGACTGGTTATGTCGTATCTCGCTGTGGAAGATAAGTTGCAACCGTTCGCGTTTTGAAATTTGACCGATGCACCGCCATTTTGTAATCACATCATTCTGCCTACTCTGTTTATTTATAAGTAGCATGTGTATGGTTTTCAAAAACCGTATATTTTTCATTTTGCGGTAAATTAAATGGTATTAAGATTGTGTCTTATCTCAGAACACATATATGTCATTATTTTAATTCAGGTGTGCAATGCTCCCATATAGCAGTGAAAATAAGTACACTGGTTTCTTTGGGAGAGCTTCATGATGTAACAATTTTTAAATGGACTGAATTTTAAACACCCTCTCCCCCCAGTTTTTGTAAACAATATCAGTGAAATCTTTTGCAAATGGGAATTTTGAAAAAGCCTCCTGCTTATATTTGGAGCGCGTCATCTAGCCTGCCTGTATTCTGAATTAGTTTATTATGCCTTAGCCTGAAATTTTTTTGAAATTTTTATGAGGGAAATGGTTTTTGAGGAAATTGAATCTTGTTAGGTAGCAGCGAGCAGTCATTTGCGGCGTTAGCGACGCCAGTCCCCTTGGCCGCGAAAGCCAATCAAATAGGAGCAATGAGAGAATGTCGACAGTCTGTCTTAGAGTCGGCTTTTGCTCCTATTAGGGCCACCAGACTGGAAAAATCTGTTCGGCATATATCCTTAATAAACATCTTAGAATCTAGCATCTGGTTCGTGAGAACGGGAATCCTGACATATTGATTGTATGGGACCTTGCCAAATGACCGAAAAATCTTATCATGCCGACGACGGAAAATAAAACGCTGTTCCTCAAAGTCCACTTTTATGGAGACGCGGCCAGTGGACTCCTAAGAGGGCACCTTATCGAAGGCGTTTTACCGACCCGTGGGCAAGGATCGATTAACTGTATGCCTGTTTCTTCTACCATCCCCATTCATTCCCACTTGGAAATCGGCCCCACCTAAAAGTCACTGTCCGTTACTGACGTCCCTCCTTCCCCCCCCATTCCTACTCTATTCACATAACGCGTTTGTTTGAAAAGATTAAATGTAATCGATTACTATTATTGCCACACGTTTCAATTCGTACCAAGTTCCAGGCCCGATGAGATCTCCGTATGCCAGGCCTCAATTGTTTCAATTGCCTATGTGGTCCTTTTCTCGGCTCAGAATATCGGCATTCTGAAATGATAAGGTCTGCTCGGAATCGGTGCAGTGTTCTGCTGCCCTATACAAAATGTCTATCCTCAATACTGCCCTTATGTGTTCTCCAACACGGGTCTGTATTCGTTTGTTGGTCTCCTTAATGTAGGTAGCTTTGCAGGAGTCACACTGAATGAGGTAAATGACGTTCGTGGTTTCTTCACATGGCAAAAGTGTCTTAGGTCTCTTGACCAGATGTCGAATTGTCGACACCGATTGGTGGTTGATGCCCATCCCCAGCGGTCTTAAGAGAAAACACGCCGCCCCACCCACCTTATATTAGCCGTTCTGTCGGCAAACGTCGGCTTCGTGCGTCCTGTCTGTCGCGTTCGCTGAATTTGCGTGGATAGCCGTTGCCACGCAGAGGCGCTCGATGTAGCATAGTTCTGACCTTCTGTCGTCCGGCTCGCAGCAGTGTTTCTGCCCTTCTGTGGTGTGCTTGCACATAATAGCGTTTGTGGCATAAAACTAAGCTTACTGTGGTAGCACAGAATTTGGCATATACTAGTAAGTTTCTTATAAGTCAGCGGCTGTGGGCGTCCAGTGGGTTTTCAATTAACAAGAACGTGCAGGAACGACAGTTGGTTGCTGATTCCCGCCTCCATTGAGGACTCGATGTCAGGAAAAACAGAGTGCAGGACAGCATTGAATTCTTGGACCATTTCGCGCTTCATGATAACAAAGGTATCATCAAACGTAGAATTCAAAATTTCGGCAAATGGATTGCGAGAACTGCCTCTGCGATGATGCCCGAGTGGTGATCCATTGGCGTACCCTTGACCTGCTTGTAGGTTGCAACTTCGATGATGAAGTACGTCCTCAGGCAGAATCTCAGTAATTAGACGAGACGTCTTCGTTTTACCGTCAAGCCCGTCCCGTTCTACTGACCCTCGAGCAGCTCGCTGACCGTTTCGATTGCCAGGTCTTGCGGAATTTAAGTGAAGAGGGAAGTGACGTCGAATGACACTGACCTGGTGTTCGGTGAGTGCCATTTTCTGAGCGGCTACACGAACTTAGCCGCGGACCAGCCCCGCGTGTATTCGTCCGAGATGAGAGACCCCTGTTTGAGAAGCAGTCCTTTAGCCAGATTTAATTTTCAGAAGACGAGGTGGCGAGCGTACATATCTTTCGATAAATTCTCATTCACGCGTCGCGTCTTCTTGGAAAGGGACTTTGAGGAACAAAGTCTTCTTTTCAACGGTCAGTGTGACGGGTTTGACCGGTCTTTCGGCAATGTTCTTTGCAATGAACCTGTCAGGATACCCGTTTTCGCGAAGGAAGTCCTGGGTTTTTTCTGATCTCCTCCTCGATGCTATCTGTTGAGCAAATTTTTCTAGCTCTTTGTGTCAAACATCGGACTAGATTTCGTTTGCGTTGCAGCGTATGAAACTGGCGAAGTTCGTGTATTGTCCAGACCAGGTTTTCTTCCGATAGACGCTTATTCGGACACTCCCGCCAGGTCTCCTGCTTAGAAGAACATCTAAGAAAGGGAGCGAACCGGCCGTTTCCATCTCCAGCGCCATTAGAATTCGTATCAGTTGCAAGTTGACTGAGAAAAACCAACGATATTTGGGAAATTGAGCGAGATGAAGAGAGAGAGTGAGTGAGTGAGAGAGAGAGAGATTGGTTGCATGCAAAACGGCCAGTCGCTGCTAGTCAAACAGAGCAAGCATTAGCAACTAGCTACACATTGTAAGTAGTCTAGCTATGTGTATCTATTGTGCGTCGTACAGTGATTGCGCGCGTGGCTGGTAAGTAGGAAACCCGATTCGCGTCGAGTCTACACATAAATCAATTCAATCAGGAGAAGGTTTCAACGTCAGTAAGCAGGGCGCTCTACGCTGCAACCACTATGTTTTTAAAAAAAATCCTTCATACATTGACCCCTGCTATGTCTGTTTGTTGGTTACGGGGATGACCGCGCAAAATGTGCGTGTTAACTGGAGTGAGGAAATCATTGGGGACAAAGCAACCTCCCAGGTCATTTATAATGCGGAACGTTGGCATAAGATGACGCATAGTTGCCTTTAGGAAACGGAAAGCATTTTGGGATGAATGCTTCCTGTCCTTTGACTTCATTGCCCTGTTTTCTTCCATACAACGCAACTTGGCAATTGAATGCGTAACCCAACGCCTACAGAGCAATCCTATTGAGATCCCCACGCGGTATGTTATAGAATTGACAAATCTTTGCCTTAGGAACTATTGTCAATTCGATAATAGGTACTATTAACAGGTAAAGGGAACTACAATGGGCTCACCAATATCAGGACCGCTTGCAGAACTAGTGTTCCAGCGACGAGAAGAGATAGTTTTCCAAACTATCAAGCCAAAAATATGGCTTGGCACACGGGGACAACCTCAATCAACCGTAGTGTGGCTCTTCCCGCTGCCAATCAAGCCCTTCGGGCGCAGCTCATTAAACAAATGAGCAGACGTGAACTCAGGCAAAACATGAATCTAGACATGAGCGAGTCCATGGCGGATACACAGTCAGCCACCCCTCAACCGGCTTCCAACGATGGCGCAGTCCTCACCACAGCCGCCCCATCTACTAGTCTGGCGGACGAGAAAACGGACAGTCGTTGCGGCGTAAACAAGATTATCAGGCTTGGACGACAGCTACGGTCAATGAAGGTACGAACGACGACCATCCATGTCTCAACGCCGGCCCCCGATGTAGATTGAGTACATTCCGTCACCCTGCTTCCCTTCCTCCCGCCCGCCACAATTCATGTGTGCATGCGGCTGGTGACCACTAAAGCTGATCCACCACCCCCTCATTCGGTGAAAAGACGCTCTAGGACTCCCTACCCGCCCCTTCCTCCCTGCCGCCCTGACTTCATATGTAAGAAAACCCGTTTTGAGATGACTGTCACCCACCTATAAATACTGTGAGGCGCGATACCACATTCACACCCGACAATGGAAGCTTGTTTGCTTTTGAAACGCCAGGACTGTAAAACTATGGTGCCCGAGATCGCCTTTTCTTCTCATTTATGTCCGGGGACGCGCATCTTCGTGTCTATTAGCAATATTTTCGAGGGCGCGAAGCGCTTGAGTCTGCACGACCTTGGGAAATATTCACCCTTCGTGTGTCTTCTGCGTACGCGGAAATACAATTCCTCCACAGACGCCTTGACAATCATGTGCTTCCGAAGGGCCTGTCGTACAGGCCACCCGTGAACAGAACTCTGGCGAAACGGTCGGTAGCTGAACATGACAGACGAATGATTCGGGCGCTTCTTCAAGTTTGCCATCTTCGACTGCGTAAAAAGAACAGGGTTTTGAGCCTATCGGTTACAAAGTGCGTCGAACTCATCGGTGATGACGGAGTCACGCAGTTGCAACAAGTGATTAGTAAACGGGCCTGCAACCTGCGAGCAACAAGATATGCCGAGCTGGCGGTCAAGCTCCACGGCATAAGCAAATCATCTCAAGAGGAGAACGAAGTCCTAGTGCACAATATGTCCTCTAAGCCCCTGACTCCTACACAAATGAACGTCCTGAGTCAGGAGGCTTGCCTCAACACCACAGACGCCGATCCAGTCAATCTCGTGGCCACGGTTGAGTCGATTCTCAAACAAACTGGGCAATCCGACGAAACAAGCATCTCATTGGAAAGCAGGTTGCCTCCTTGGCGATGTCGCACAGACCGCGTGCAACTATTACCAAGGCCGAGCAAAGCGATTTCAATACACTGAGGGCTGACACCAGCATCGTGATTCTACCAGCAGACAAAGGCCGTTCCACGTTTGTGATGGATAAGTTAGGCTACATTCAGAAGGTCAATGCCCAACTGGAGGACCGACAGGCGTACCTACCATGTAACGATGAACCGATGAGGAGGCTGGTGACGCAACTGGACTGGACCCTCGCCGACATGCAAACGAGCAAGGCAACAAGTAAGTCAGTACGACTGGCCATTAAGCCAGTAGAAGTGCCCGCACCAAGGTTCTACGGACAAACAAAGGTACACAAAGCCGGGGTCCCCCTTCGGCTAATCGTATAATTGCACGGCGCAGCTAACTTCAATTTGGCTAAGTGGTTGTTCTAAAACCTGAGGTCTCTCACCTCGGACGCGGGCACGACGGTGTGTTCAGCGACTCAATTCCTGGAGTGGATCAAAGGGATGAGACTTACCGAAGACGAGGTCTAGTGTCATTCGACGCCACCTCTCTTTTCACCTCGATTCCGCAAGACCTGGCAGTCGAAACGGTCAGCGAGCTGCTCGAGAGTCAGTACGACGAGACGGACGTGACGGTCAAACGGAGACATCTCGTCCAATTGCTGAGATTCTGCCTGAAGACCTACTTTACCTTCAAAGACACGACCTACGAGCAGGTCAAGGGGACGCCAATGGGATCGCCGCTCTCGGGTTTCATCGCAGAGGCAGTTCTCCAAAAAGTAGAGACCGTCGTTTTCTCAACCAATAAGCCGAAATTTTGGACTCGATATGTCGATGATACCTTCGTTATCATTAAGCGGCAAATGGTCAAGGAATTCCATGATGTTCTGAACTCTGTTTTCCCTGACATCCAGTTCACAATAGAGACTGAAGCCAACAATCAACTGCCGTTCCTGGAGGTTCTCGTCCATCGAAAACCCAATGGGCACCTTAAAACGACGGTATAAAGGAAGGCTACTAAACATGTAAGATTTTTGCTCGCGTATAAACATTTGCTGTCTACCATGCCCTTTTTATATTTTAGCCTCGAACAAGGAAATCCTTTGCGGTTGAATCGTCTCCTATCAGGCTATTTTAAGCCCTTCAGTATCCAAGTATTCAGCATGGTCCATGTCCGTATGTTAATGCTCGTCAAGAAGTCCACCACGAAGTCCGCATACATCGCAAAATTTTGTGAACACTTCAATGTATATTCTAAAGATATAAATGTATACGATTTTCTTAAGATGGTAGTATACGCATTGTAGACGGATGTCGTTAAACAGAAATGCATCTGCTTCTCTGGCTGAAACTTATCCCGAAATAGGAAAATGTTTTCAGTAAAACAACATATTTGATTTCTTTGGGCATATCATGTGCATATGACGTGATTCTATGACAAGTTTGTGTATTTCGA
>CACRXP010001975.1:9429-21263 GCA_902702965.1 Spirometra erinaceieuropaei
TCCTCCTTGTCTTATAATTACCGTTATATTTTTCTGAGAACCTCCTGAAATTGATTTTTCATGTTTTGACGGTTTTTTAAAGCAAGCCTCCACTGGCCACACCCATCAGAGACCTCCTACCAAAACTTTCCGGTATCACCTAGCTTGTAGAAAATAATCCAGTAGAAGTTTGTGTCATTCCGTCTATGCAAAAGAACTTATTCTTCTAAGATGAAGTAACAAGGCACCCAGCACCTGTGAAGTTACAACTTGGCTTGTCTTTCCACTGTCATATGAAAGGTAATTCCTACAGTTAGCAAGTAGAACCAATAGGAGGTAAATACAAGAAGTTGAGGATGGGTTTTGGATGACATTAAATTTGGCAAAACACGAGAATAGGAACCCTCCACCCTCGTAATGCATTTGGCCATGCGCTAAATCCCATGAAGGGTATGTTCCTGTGTCCTAACCCAAACCCTAATCTCCCCGGAATTTAACGCATGGCCACTTGTATTACCGTAGAGAGGGTTCTTATTCCCATGTAAAAAAATCGAAAATCCGATTCGGTGACGGTTTTATTTTGCGAGCTAAATATATCCGAAGGTAAACTAAGTTGCATCTTTGAAGGCAATCTTCCTTCGGACTTTGGTCCGTATTCAACGTCAAGCATCCCTTTTGCTGTGAATGCACACCATAAATACCTCAACTCGAATAGCGAATGTCGACAACAGTTTCAGTTGGCCAATTGTTTCCCGATGCCAGTGCAAAACCGTACTTTTTTACACATGCTCTCCTCTTATGCCCCGAATAATTGATTTGTTAACTGTCCCTGAAACGGGCTGCGCCGAGTCTGCGTCAGTCCCTAATTACTGCCGCGCAAGTGTGTGACGCGCGTTTAGACAGAGACTCAACTGCGTCAGTCACTGCGACAAGTCGCACCCCTAATCTGCCTGACGTGAATAGGCCACTGACACATGGGTGGAAGCAGGAGGGTGGGGAGAAGAGTACCGTCGGTCATGTTTGAACCAAGTATTCAGGATCCTCACTACGAACAATCGGACGCGCCTTTAGACTATCGCAAGTTGCCGAAGTTGTAACTTGGAAGACGACCAACTGATGAAACAACTCGGTTGTATTCATTTCTAAGGGTCAGATTGTAAGGACAGTTTCGTTATGTGGCCTTATGGAAGTTCTGAGATTCGTTCAATGAAGCATGTGAAGGAGTTGGAGACCAACTTGCGTTAGGCACGGAAAGACGGCCAGCGCATTCACACTTATCTCACCTTATCTTGATCTCGGCTTCCCACCGAAACACAGTGGACGTGAGAAGAGTGCAATGAGTCAGGTCCTGTTCAAATCCGCCCCACGCAAACTAGCTACGAGTGCAAGTGGCCCTTTCGCTCCGACGGGGACAATATTCCTCGTTGCATGAGCCGTGATATTGGCTGCTAGAAGATGTTGCAGTTTCGTTCTTCTGGTCTCGGCCCCTGCTGGAACTTGCTTAGTGTACTTCGACATTCTGAATGCAAGTAAAAGCTCATTTTCGAACTAGGGGACGCAGTTCTTTTGACCGCTACTTTTTTAAAATAATTTGGGACACAAATAAAAGAGAATTCCAATTTCCAAACAGAATTGAGGTTTAGGTTGGGCCTTTTCGTTATAGGCATTGGACAGCTGTGCCTATGCTTTTCGCGAACGAAAGAAATTGTAGTTGTTTCAAGCCAGACATCTGTTTGCAGGCTTCAGAGATTTTGCCCTCGCAATAAGGTTGGAGTATACAAGGAGGTCGGTGCAGATTACTCCACGTTGATCAACTATCGCCGAAACTCACCGTCGTCCTCATTCAGTGTCCTAACACGATGACACAAGCCAACTGACTTTCACGAGTCAATAACTATTCATCCTTTCGTCTACATTTTTTTGTGATCCCTTACCACGAGGGACCAAATGCGTTCTACTCCGTTTGCCCGTACTCCGCAGCTTGAAGTTGGCTTCCTTAGATATCGCTAGCTGATGAAGGCAAATAAATGAGAAACCACATGTCACCAGCCTCAGCGGTGGCTCCTCTTCCTGCCTCAGCGACCATCTGTGTGGGCCCTAGGCCAGAGCTTCAAGACAAAAAAGGGAGCGACTACGCTCCGTCTTGAAGCTAAGATAGATTGCTGAACCTGGACCTCACCTGACTTTGTGCGATCCTGGTCGAAGCCGACCCAGTGTGTACTAGAAGATCAGCTCGGTAATAGACGCCCAAGTGTAATATTCGCTTAGACCGTGGGTTAAAACCGCGTATGCCCCGCCCTCGTCTGCCGTATCAGGGGTTACGGACGACAGATTAGTTAACAATGATGGTTCCAGTCTGCTTAGTCGGTCAGTAATGCTTCTTGATTTTGACTGCGCATATTAAGGGCTATTTGCCAGCAGAGCATGTGATTTGGAAACGTTTGAAGACTTGGGAGGTCCCGAACAACGAAGTCTACCTCATAACAGACGAATTTTGGCCAATTCTGTTATCCCAGTATACGCTAAAGCGAAATTCGCAATTTTACAAAAGAAATAAACTAGAAGCAGAATTTAAGCGTTTTCGCCTGCAGAAAAACAGTGACCGGTAACTAGAAGACATTGAGTAGTTTTTCGAATGGAGAAGTGTAATGGTTAGTACGTGAGATATTCAGGCTTTGTGATTTTCCCCACAAGCAGAGGAAATCTGTACCTCTGTAACGTGTACAAAAGCTACCATCTATCCGAGCATCCACTAGATTATCGTTGTTTTTGCCCTGTCCCCTCCCATCCAGTCCTTCATCTTCACTAAGCATTGCCATTCTACACACAGGATAATGATAGAAAATATGCCCGACCCTGGCAATTAAATAGAAGAATACAGGAAGGCGATCGTTCAGACCAGTTGGTTGTTTATCCGACGTTTCAAACTCACGCAAGCTTATCGTCAGGGCATGAAATACTGTACAGCTCATCTCACATCTAGCCCACTTCTGTCGAGAATGACCTTCAGCTGTGCAACTGATTTGTTTACGCAGTGCTTGCGAAGCTACTGGCAGATAGATACATCGATTAATCGAGTCGTCAGTCGAATGCCACGCTTCCTGCAGCAGGCGCGAAACTCGGTCGTTCGACTGGCCCAAAATTCTCACGCACTGAAAGTCGAAGCCGTGTCCTGGCGAGGAGGCGTGGGCCGCTACCATCGAGTTTATCCTTTCGTCTCACGCTCGTGCTATCTCGTGCGAACCTGTTTACCGGTATCACTAACATAATTGGCTTGACCACACAAAAAATTCTAACTCTTACTCAAAGTCTCAGTATTTTTGAATATGGGGTCCCATTAAAGTCGCAGTGCATTTAAGTAGTTATGCGAACATTTTCTCTGTATCCTATTATGGCAGTTTGATGGGTGAACTTTATTGTACATAGAAATGTCACCCATTAATCTACGTGGGATAAGTACATTGTGTTCTGCCTCGCTGCTTCGGTCAAGAATCCCATTGACGTGGTATCATAACGACGAGAAGCGGGAGGGGGGAGGGGCTAACAGCAACGAAAGGTATAATGGTATGACCATTCCAGTCTCCATTGTTTGGCCAGTAGCCTTACCAAACCTTCTTTTGTTCGTAAGGAATTTCGCGAAGCCAAGTCCTTTTTGAATGAAAACTGCAATCGCATCTTTCGGATTTTTCGTCATACTCAAACCCCGTTGGCATGTCTGGCCAAAGCCACACCCTGTAATTTTCCGTCATCTTTATAAAATGCCACGAAGGAATACTACATAACGCCTCATGTTAACGGTGACCTGAATGAGATAGAGTGAAATCTTCTTCATCCGCGCATCTTGAATGCTTTTGAAGCTGACGGTAGCCACATTTACCCAGTAGGTGTGCCTGTACGCGTTCTGTGCAACAACCAAGCAATTACCCCTAGTCTACTGTTTAGGTGTGTTAGGTGGTTGGGATGCGAGTTTCGCCCACGGCGAACCGCCATCTTAACTTCTGCACGCTCTACTTATCTTTGGCCATTCGTCGACATAGGTGACTTTTATTTCGTGGTGTCTACTTATTGATGCTGAAGCATCGCTTTTTCCATTTTCAGATTGCCTCTTCTTCCCACCTTTATACGAAAACTGTCCTGAATGTTTTATGATACTGCCCCTACGGTTAACACTTTTTTTACCCTGAAACACCTCCTTCAGGTCCACTAGCGGGCCAGGAATCGGACCTGTACACGCCCCTCGTCTTTGGATCCGATAAATGTATGTCACCTGTTATTCCACCGCTTCGCTATTTACACGCCTTCACAATGCCGGCATTAGTCTGCGTTCACCAGTGGAATGCTGTTTTATTTGACTTGGTGTAACCCCCCCTCCCCCTGCTGCGTGGTCAAGTGGTACACAAGTGGTTGCCTTCTTGCCCTTATCTGGTCGCACACATCGACTGAACATTTCGAACAGTAACTTGCGCACGACATAAGTCCTAGACTGGTCCTCATGAATTCACAACCGGTTTGTATGTACTGCTCTCTTCGCCGTTTGTCACATTTACTGGGTTATCGCATTCACATAGTGAACAAAATACCTTCTTTTTTAACGTGCTCGCATCTCATTCCCTCATAATTGCATGTTTTTATAACAGTCGGCTTAAGGGCGCTGCTCCCATTGCATAGTTAGCTTTTAACACCCACTAATGCCCTGACCAGCTTCATTTGGCTTGCGTTAGGCTGCCAGTCGATACGCGCTACGTCAAGCATATTGGCCGAGGCCGCTTGGGCCACTCGAACGTTTGGGCCAGCGCAGCCAGCCAAGCGAATCAATGAGTGAATATCTCGATACGTTCAAAATTGAATGCTCAGCTAAACCTCGTAGGTAGAGACGACAACACAATAGTCGACCATCGTAAGTGATGGGAACCACCTCTGACCTGCTAGGTAGGTTTAGTAGTGTCTTCCGCATACTTTTTTTGTACTTGTTGTAGGTGTAACGATGCTTGATCCGACCGGTCTCGGTGATGTCGCGGATTGCACCTCTTTAAGCATAACGATCCGCGGCAGCGGATCAAGAGAGCTCGACTCATTCTCCCATCCAGCAACGGAGACTGAACACTGAGGGTCTGAGAACCACTTCCCTGCCTTGACGAACTGTATCGTGTCAGGTTTTGAGTTGACCTCCTCTTCGGCGCCTAGAAATAGGCAACGACGCTAAGTCGAAGGCAGCAGCACTTACCTAATGCGGTCGACGACGGGTAACCTGTACAAGGCACCTCAGTCGTCTTTCTTGAATGGTCTGAGATATCCTCACGATGTTGTCGCATCCAGTTGGAAATGTCTCATATGAGGTATAGTCGCTGTACCTCACTTGAAGGATGGTCCCCAGGCTGTTTTGGTCAAACATCCACCTCACTTCACTGTCCTGATATGCACCGTGTTTCATTGGCAAGATAAGGTTCAATAGGCCGAAAATTGGCGTGGACGCATCGGCTGACATAATTAAACAGTCAACCTACGTGTTCCGCATTCAACCTGACCCCGCACTCTACATGTCCCAGGATTTATAATGATTGAATATCAAGTGCGTTATCTCTAGTGCATAGAGGAGTGCGCCGAATTATCATAAGGACGGATTCCGTCCTATTTCTCCCAGCTGCGCGCGTCGTTGGCCTGTCCGGGCTGTTCAGTCGGCCGGAGATGTGATTGGGTGTAGTGGTTGGCGTCGTGAAGCCTTCGCCTCACACATGCCACTTGCCAGTGCAGCAATGAATGACGGGTTCGCAGACTCAGCTCAACCTGACTAGTTCATGTCATCAGCCAATGTGATCCCCGCTCTAGTAGAACGCAACAACGTCGCAGCCCGTCGTGAGGGAGGGGGGACAAATAGCAACACACCGTGCACAACAAAGAGCACGCGCACCCACACAGGCACCTTGACCCAGATCACCCAGTCCCCTTGCTGACTCCAGTCTGCCCAGCTTGTGCGCAACATACTGTCAGTGTGTTGTCGTCCCCCGACTTCTTACATTCCCTGGGATGTGATTCAATTGTGAGCTGTAACCTTGACTGTCACAAACCCTATTAACCTCTCCACAGACCTTAAAACCGAGCATTGCTTGTTTGTCGCCTAAACTGTATGACAGATCGACCGTCGATCTCGACGATGTCCTCACAGTGTGCTCCACAGTAGGATGAGAGCAGGGACAGTGATTTACGTGTGAATTAGTTTACAGTGATAGTAGACTTGTGCTGCGTCTACCGCACTCCCTCCTCCTCCTTCCTCACCTGGGCCTGGAGTCAAGAAGGCCAGAGGCGGGAGAGGACGCAGGTGGCTGGCACAGCGTCAATCGGCACCTAGGCGTACCACAACACCTCTGGTCCACAACAGACCTTGACCAGTATTTTATACCAGAATAAAAGTAGGTGAACCGCACGGATCCCAATGGACACGACATGAGCCGGCAACTGGGTCTGTCACTAAATCCTCAGTGTTGACACTTGTTGGGAGTGCACATTCCCGGTAACGCCCGCCGGACTTCGGTCTAGCCACCGTGTTGGTCCAGCGCATTTCCTGCGTGGGACGTTTTAGGGACAAACCCTCAGCTGTTTAAACACTCCTTCAGACTATGGCAGTTCACTTGTACGTTTCTGGCAGCCAGACCAACTGTCACAGCCAGGGTGTTTTCGCTAAATCCATGCTATTGTGCCCGTGTCAATTTATTACCTACTCTTTGTCTTTAGGTTTACAACCACCTGCAGTCCGCCTGATGTAGAGCCGCAGTGTTTGTCAGTCCCTTTGACCTTGTAAGTTCTACCTTTAATTCGTCTTTACAGACTCCTCCCATCCTGTAGTCTTTGGCCTTTACTATTTTGTGGGTGGATTGCTTACGCGACAGTCTAAGGTGGTCACAGGGTGTTTATAGGAACCTGCATGCATTCTGGGTGGATTCAAGCCCCTTTTAAGCGCAGGGTAACTAGGCTTTTTGACTAGCGCACGGGGGTATTTGTTCGTTTCCCGTGCAAAAGCCTGCTTTTTTCCAGCTGTATTCATAGCTGCGGCAAAGGCGCCTCTGGCGAGTTATGACCACGATCTCCAGAAGATTGAAGATTTTAAATAGGCTGGGAAAAACTACTGCCAAACACATGGATATCATCGCTGCCCCTAAGGTTTTCCTTCCAGGCTTTAAAAGACCCCATATACCTCCACCGTCGCTGCCACAAAGGTTCGCCTTTACCAGTCCTCCAAGCTTCCAGCTTTAGGCTGGTTATGCGTTGGGAGGACAAATGAAAAATTGGGGCTCTCTACAGTTGCCATCCTGAATGTGACGAAGTCAGTGAAACCATATAGTATCGTGAGGTGATTTCAGGTGCGCACAAGATAGACGGTTGGAGTGGTTTCGGCGCGTTCCTCGTCGTCCGCTTTAGGGACTCAATGCTGCTATCCATTTGGGAACAATGCGGAGGTGGTTGGTCACCCCATGTTTGATCCTCATCAATATCGTACTAGGTCGGCCATAGTTTTAGCCATATGGGCGGAAGATGGAGGAGCAGCACATCGCATTTTATCATGTAACCTCCTGGGGTTTCCACGTTTTGGTTGGAGCTTTGGTAGGCGCTTGTCCTTATCAAATTGCACGTCTTTAGTAAGTATGCTGTTCAGCTCCAACTTCTTTATACCGTTTATTTGTGTGTCTTGTAGTTGTCTTTTCGAGCAAATACTGTGCGATCATCTCTACGCATTCCATTCGTCAGTACTTTCCAGCGATTTCATGGTCCCTTATCTACCAGATTGACCGCGTCTTTATCTGCTTCAACGCCCCTCGTGAAATCGCAGCTTTCCGGAGTAGTCTGTGCTATTTTTGACCAGGTTTCGGAATTTCAACCCATTGATCTCAAGTTTGGTTACTTTATTTCGACAAAATGATCCATATTTCATATTGAACTGTGATGAATCTTTTTCAACCCGTTTTTTTCACTTCTTTACCACATTTTTTGTAAGTACAGTTTGAGCAACCACTTACTTGTTTTTTTTGTGAACACTTCCGCATATTTTTAGGCCTACTAAAAGGGAAGTGAGGCTTTTTAATCATAGATTTGCGATCTTAGGAAACTCGTAAGCCATCAAAGGCATTCATTGTAGACCAGTATCTCCAGAAGCAGAGTTTTCTGGCCGGTTTTAGGTCCAGGTGACGAGGAATACTAATACCCTGATGTCTGAGGCCCCGAAAACCTATAATCAAAGGAACTTCTACAGTAGACGGAGATATAAGAATCTTTATTTGGAAGTTTTACTTGTGGTTTTTACTCCTACCAGTCGACTGAGAATGTGCTGCAGCAACAGTGTACTTCCATCGAATCGCCACGACGCATGCGCAACTCTTAGCGTTGGCATGATTTTTTGATTAGTCATGGCTTTCGGATTGAGCCCTGCTCTGTTTCAATTCATTTCTGGCACTAGGGGGCGCGGGGGAGTAGTGGATAAGTTGTCAGCATTCAGAAAAGTCGTGCAGCCACCAAACAAGACAACTTGAAGCCGCAAGGGTTTACCGACAGTATTACGAATTCTTGAGAGCAGGCGACGGAATTTCGTTGCTGTTTTACCGTTGAGTCTTCTGTTGACATGGCCTGCTGCTACAAATCTTTTGTGTACTTTGTGTCTGCTTCCAAAAATGGACGTCGGAAGTCCTGCTTGTCGACGACCCCGGAACTTATTATTATTTCGTTTTTACTTGGCCATACTTGTTTGCCCTGCCGTATTTCTCTTCTTCCTAAATGTAGGGACAGATAGGTGGGGGGGGGAGGGCAAAACGCTCCCAGTTTAGCTGCGGTTATGAGTTGATTTTCCCCTTTGTTCCACCGGTTCCTCAACAGTTAGTTAACGGGGTCATTTACTCTGCAACTAATATTTTCTCAGCATATTCTGCACTAGTAGAATGGATGAGCTACCTTTCTGGCGGTTGATTACCTGAACGTGTTTTAGTTCCCACTTCGCCCAGCAAGGCTTTGAGTTACCCTGAATAGAAGAAATCTAAACTTGTCAGGAAAGTACAAACATACCATGATCTCGCGTCCACCTACCTGCCACCCTCCTCTTTATGTAACCGTATGCGTGAGATGCAAAAATCGTGTAGAGCAGCCGAGCGTGTTGTGTGCTGACGGTTTGGAGATCTAATCGCCTGCTCAGTCCAGGTTTTAGCTGCGTATTTGGGAACTCCAAGTGAGAGAGGAGGCACCATTGTGTGAAAGGGGGAATGAAGTACCAGCCTTGCATCCACCGTGGGACCGGTGTGAGGCGGGTACTTTGGGGTCTAGTTGGTACTACTTTACCTGCGCTCTGCCGCGTCCACCCACATGACTAACGTCACCTGTCAACATTCCACGAATGATGCTGCATGACACTAAATCGCTCCGGCAAGATGGATCACGATGTCTTTTCAGGCCGGCGGGGGGTTTAAAATAGAAGCACTTGTAAACCTGCGAAATCGGTAGTCTATGTAAAATAAATTGGTTCACCCCGGTTGCTATTCTCGATTAAGAAGATGAAAGTTCGCCGTCTGCATGCGAAGAAAAGTGCTTAAAATGCCACTAGTGGTTTTGGATTAGAACGAGTGAAATGGAAATTTCTAAAATATCGAAAATGTGAAAAAAAACATAGACTTGGGACGTTCCCCATCTGATGAAGTGGACAGAAATGGCTTTAAGGACAGCATACCAACGTACTTGGAAACCAAACCAAAAATATTCTTCAATTATAACAATACCAAGACTTCGAAATATCAAACCCGAGCAGACTCACGTCTATTTTAAAGAGCATTCATGAAGCAGGTAATTTCTTGTCCAACAGTGATGACATTTGACTCTGTTCTGGTTATACTTTTCAAACAGACTTATATGCGTGGTCTACCTTGTTGCTCTTCGATTTATACCTTTGAAGTTTGCCATCCACGGAATTTCCCCTAAAGTTGTGAAAACTTCTCTAGTTGTTGCATTCCTCCGATATTGGTTAATTTAGTGACCCAGAGACCGTCATTCGCTACCGAACTGTGCACTGGTTCGAGATATCAAGCATACTTTCAGACCTAAACCGGAATAAAGGGACTAATCACTGAACTGTAAAAATTTTAGCTGTATAAAAATATATTTAGGTCAATATTTGCCCAGCTATCCATTCTGCTGCGCACTTGTGCTAGGCTTCTGTTTTTTTGGCTTCCCCATTGGGCCAACGCCTGCGCACAGACTGTTTCACAACCAGAATTCAGCACAACTCATTTCTGTTTGTACGTGATGGTCTAATTGCTTTGACCTTCGACTTCTTAAGGTTAGACTATTCGGATTTTTTTCCAGTTAGTAAGGGCTTATGCTCGTTGACCTTTATTAGGAAACTCAACAGGCGTGCAGACTCCTGAGACGCGGGCTTTTTGTGATTGCAGCGTCCTACTGTTCCGTTCTGTTCACCAATGTTAGTGACTTCAATATTAGCCCATCCGTTGATGCATCGATGGCTCTACGCGGTCCCAGTCAGTCAGTTCTGTTCGTTGTTGAGTACTACTAGTTTGTCCGTTTTACTATCGGGGTGAGAGTCGTCACACGCCGTCGACGAGGATTTTTTCCTTTTAGGAGGCCGTTTTGTTGATTAGCGTAATTATTGCAACAGGTAGAGTGCCGGCTCAACAGAACGTTAATTTTCACCGTGGCCTTATTACTGAACACTGCTAATTCTAACCGATTACGGGTGTCACAGTCTTTCATTTCAACAAAAGGCAACAACCTTATTCGAGAAAACGCGTGACTTTCTTACCCATTGACAGTATGGAAGTAGGTCCAGGGGAGTAAATGGAGTAGGGCCCTCTTAATGGATTTTTTAGGACTGACAACTTTCATAAACATCTTATGTTTGTTTGCGGAGAACTCGCTGGCATATTTTGTCCCAAATCCTAACAGAAGATGATCCTAATGTTGCCTCTTAATCAGGTCTTTTGCCTTGGACCTGGGACTGCTTAATGCATGTATGCCGTCGTTTCTGTGTCTTGAATAACCTTTCGAAATTCATCCTCGAGTCGACTTACTCGTAAGTAGTGGTTCTATTTAAAAACAGTCCGTGCCAGTCCCCAAATATTCGTTAAGAGCCAGCGAGTCTGCTAGTGTAGAAATATATACCTCGGGAAATGGCGTATCTCCCAGAACGAGTTTGGAGGCTTTGTTAGATAGCGTAACGCATGTCATCGGCTTCGGCGTCAAGTTGCGTTGGCAATTTCTAATGTGATCAGTGAAAACTACCGGAGTCCTGGAAGTCGAATGCGCGGTTGGGCTACAGGTGATCTTGCAGATGTGGGTACCTTATTTCAGAATAGTCCAAGAACAGGAAATATTTCAGGCTTTTACAGCAACCGCCGTGCACTGACAAGTACCTTGTATGCTGCGATGGTTGTTAGGTCTGTCGTTTCAGGTTCCGGTTTGTCAACCACTGGCGGTTATGACTGCTGATCCTTCAGGTAATAGGCTAGAATACTTATGCCCCAGTTACGTCACCAAGTCAAGAAGAAGGCAAGACGAATACCAGAACAATCAGAGTGTTCGTCTGCACTGCGGACGCGTGCAGGAATCCAACCTTCAAGACAAGATGCGCAGCTTATACGATGCGGTGCAACAAACCAGTGATCAGCTTCTTGTGTATTTAGTTGTATAACGTCAAAGGTATTGAGCAGACACCAACTACTATAATCCTCTAGCCGAGTTACAGTTTGTAGTCGATGGAAGACTCGACAGTGAGGGACTTACTATGTACAGAAACCTGATCTGCTGCCTGAAGCAGCAGTAGCCGTTGATGAGGTCAGGGCACGTGCTGAATGGATTAAGTCATGCCTCAA
>CACRXP010001976.1:3450-21147 GCA_902702965.1 Spirometra erinaceieuropaei
CCGCGCGTTGCACTCTAAGTCACGCCGGACAAGTTCTCACTGTAGTCCTAACTCTCCTATTTGGATGACTTCTCTCCTCTCTCCCCCTCTCGCCATATGCACCCGCATACTAAACCCATGTTTCAGGTTACCTATCGCGTTTTATCTCTCTAGGTCGATCGTTGATTGAACAGTTTGCCTTGTCATATAACTATGCAATGATCGTACGCAGCTGAATGGGAGGTCTCGAAATTTATGACGTCAGTAAATACTGCATTCTTTGTCGCCTTTGCCTTATTCAAATTTATTCCGGGACAACCATTGCTTCAATCTACATACATAATTCATAAGCAGCTCGCTAAGAATGCAACAAGCCAGAAGCAGATAGCTGTTCCACGGTCGTTACCGACCACCAGTACGTCATAGGCCTTGTGAAGTGAGGTATATAAGCATGTCAAGTAGGCGCGTGGACATCGCCGTTGTGGTTAGGATCTCACTTGATCCCATTCTGTCCGTCCGCCAGCTTGCTACTGGCGACAACGAATTCTGTGTCATAGAACACATACCACATATAATACACAAGCAGCTCGCTAAGTGTGCAACTGATAGTCGGTAGTGACCGTGAAGCAACCGTCTGCGTCTGAACTGTTGCACTCTTAACGGGTTGCTTATGTATTATTTTTGGTATCTGTCCTATGACACAGCGTTTCAGCCTCGGCTACTTTCCCCACTAACGATTTCGACATCCCCCCTTCGACTGATTTTAATTTCAATGCCCACATTCAGCTTACACCTAAAACCAGAGCAGCGTAACCGACCCTTGCCATTCCGCATGTTGGTAAAAGCACTTCGACTATCATTGCTGACGATGTCCATCATTTGCCCTGCAAAAAGGTGAGCGGTAGGTTGCTGGCGAAATGACTATGATACAGCAAGCAAAACTCAGTCCTACTTCAGCTGAAAATCGGGTCCTACAATGGTTAGCACCAGGTTCAAACGTGATACTATCTGCACTGCATTAAAAGTAATAAGCCCCGATAACATTCTATGTCGGATTCAAGAAAATAGCTTAATGCAGAAGACGTATTACGGAGAATTTCAGCCTCTTCAATAGGCGATCTGCCCAGAAAATAAAATCTAATAAATCTTTAGATAAACGAAAGTCTCCAATGTGCCATCATTCAAACGGGCTATAGCCCAACATATGAGGCATAAATATGTCTCGTTTTTGAAAGTGGTAATTTACGTGAAAAATCGCAGTCACAACACGTAACTAGTAACTGAGTCGGCGAATGGATTATGTTTACCTGGACAAATTTTCTTCTGTAGGCTCGTTCATAAGTTGGATGACTCCGGTATCTGATACTTTACTTTCCACAGCATTCGATCTGTCGGAATATTCATGATCCATACTGCCTGAACCGAGGGACCAAATAGACTCACTCCAGTCCTGCTCGCCCTCGGTCGTGGAGATGCTTAGTATTGGATAATGACTAGTATCCATCGACGGAACTAGTGATTTGGATTTGTCCATGTAAACAGCCATTGAGCGAATGAAGATGCTTGTCAATTTGTTTTCGGCGGGTTCTAAAGTGCGGAAAACTTTCTCTGTACGTAATTATTTAGGCAACAATTTTCAAGTTCAGGCAATTGAGAAGTACACAAATAATTAACAAAATGCACCCTAGTGTATTTGTCAGGATTCCCTCCGCCTGACGAATGAGATGTGCTGATGTGCGACGGACTCGTGCGTCTCAGCCTTCGGCAAACTGCTGTTAATTAAAAAGTTTATTGGCACTAATCAAATGGACTGCGACATCGCCGAACAGTAAATAGACGAAAGAAAACTTTGGCAATCAGAGCTGTGTATTTAGTCGGCTGGCATTGGTTTGGCGCAATGAAATAAGGATGGGCAACAGCACACAAGGGATAAATCCAGATGGGCCAAAATAGATGGAATGAATCAATCTCGAAAGATTTCGATGGTCAGAACTGTAAATGGCGTATCGTCTAAAAGAGGATAAGAGCCCGTAAAGGTAAGATCGCCAACGATTGTGCGGACCAGTCATTTGAGCTTCTGTCGAAATTGTGAGACAAAATATTTCATAAGAATGAATTATAATTCACGGGGCGGTTGATATCACGTCACTTGACTACTGACGAAGGGGCCTATGATGCTACAAAGGAAACACGAGAAGATCGAAAACACATATCTCAGTGGCTTCTCCAAGAATGCATATCCTGACAGCGCCATCTGTACAATACCAAAACGTGCCACATTTCAGTCATGTCACACTGCTCGGATACAACGCCCGCCGTTCCATTAGGCGGACCGACAAGAGGATTTCTCTCCATGACCTCTGTTAGCAGGGCATGTCTGGGGGATCCTTTTCACAAATATGACCCCATATCCCGTCTGGCCGGGATGTTTGTGAAGCCACGTGTTTAGGACATTGGCAACCCGCACCGCACCGTTTTCTCCCAAATGCAATGCAGAACCATGCAAAGGTCGCAGCTTAGACTGGTATCCTAGAAACAAAGTAATTTGATTACTTTTTGCCCGTAAAATGACGCCGGTTGAGACTGTAATCCAAAACAATAAATGTATCCCCAATTTGAGGCAGTACTATCGTCAAATCATACCACAGGTATTTCTTGTGTTAGACAGCGCTGGAGTGCGTAGACATGCATAGTCACAACAGAATGCAGTTGCTCCACATTATGTCTCAATATCAATTACTTCAATGAACTAATCGACGACTGACGGATTGGTCAAGGAAGGTCCATGGGTGGCCACGTAGGTTCCCTGACCTCACCCGACTGCAAATCGTGCTTTGGAACCATCTGAAATACAAGGACTGGTCCTGAACCTTGCAAAAGTTGAAGTAGACTATCGTCCGAGAATGTAGGCCAATGACTGCGTATATACGACACGGTGTCTTCCAATATTCTGAGGTGAATGCTAGTCTACAAACACAGCCCTGGTCATTTTTAATATAACTGCACATAAGTACTCTGCAGCGTCAAATTTACACATCGTAGGTTGGAGAGATGCATCACATGGCAGTTTATTTGGAGTGGAAGGTGTCTGAAGGGTTGGTGTTGTGGGGACGCTACCAATGAGACCGGAATCAGTTGCGCCCCAGGTGTACCAAAGCCCGAAATGGAGCAATGTGATTATGTTGCTCTCTCAGTAAAGCACACAATTGCTGCACGAGGGTTGATTGAGTTGCAGATCTCCGCATTATCCTTTGAAGTATATGCTCTGCTACTTGTCAGTGTAATGATAGGGAAAAAGTGAATTCGACTGCGACTTTACGTTCTTCCTAACAAGGTACAGGAGATCGACAATCGAACGTTTCCTTACGATCACTAAAACCAAATACGTATATTGTCTCTTGCCCACAGTTTATTGCACTCCAGTTCGCGTCTCATAAATTTTATCCTATGCGGGTTACCATCCGTGTGCGTCTCCCTGAGTTAGTTTTAATTTGCTGCCACCTAAGACACTTACATTCGGTAATTATGCGAACTGGACGGTAAAAGCCGCACGGCCTTTATTGATTCACTGAGACACGAATTCGTTGTCAATCCTGGTGGATGCACAAGCATTTGCCAAGATGACTGACGCGCACGCATACAGACACGCGCGTGAGCACATGAGCTCTCAGTACGTGCGCTCAACTCGGGGACCAGAGATCTGTAGGACATGACTTTTAGACCGTCGTGAGCAACGATATCCACTGCTGCTCCACCAAGTGGGGCTGATAGTAACTAGGACACAAAATTGCTTGCAGTGTGGTCATCTACTCCACTGTGCCCTCACCGACTGCTTTCAGTTGACAAAACAACGTAATGACAACCGGAAGTGGGCGTGAACGCAGAGATCGGAAGGGCTAAACAATCGTCAACACGTACAACACAATCTGATTGTTAACCTTCCGCGTGCCAGGCCTCATTCTGGGTCGTGGGTTTCGGATTTCCTATAGGGGAATATTTCATAAGGTTCACAGGAATTAGGAGTCATTACGGCCGAACAGTGGGTCCTGAGTAGGATAGAGTTATCCCGTCAGTTGGTAATCTTCCAAGCCATGGCTTCGGGTGCTTCGTGATGCGTTCAAAAATTTCAGATTGATTAAAGCGACGAACGCGTTGATTTATCGCGAGGACGAATTTCCCTCCGCCCTTGCCCATTCACCAGTTGGGCGTCTGAACATGCCAATCTACTGATGGTGAAATGGAGTTCTACGACGTGCGACGGGCGTTTACGCCTGGGGGTAGGTTGCAAGCAGACTCACAGGTTTGAACAGCACAGAAGTGAGAGGTGTCATAAATGCCAGACCTAAATGTTATTGTAATCTGAACCTTGTTCCACTGGAGAATCACTTTACCCTATCAGATGGCGGTCTTCCAAGCCACGACTTTAGTATGTCGTGACAGTTTGCGCCGAAGTTTCTGGACAAAGGATATGTCAGGACTGGCCTTACTCACTCTTCCATATCCCATGCATCAGCAACCTACCAGAATTTGTCCACAGACTGAGATCTGACTGAGTACGCTCATTGACATTGTACGTAAGCCTCAATTTGCGCGTGCTTAGCCACCTTCCACAGAGCCGGGCATCGCGAAACGTCGTTTTCACATTAGTGGGTGATGCACATGCGTTGTCTCAACCGACGCATCAACCATGGCGAACGGCGATGTCCGCCGCGTACCCCACAGCATGGGGACGTGTATACCCATATGGCCAAGTAAGTCCACGTGTGTTATTCGAGCGCGGGTGGAGATAGTGGCGATGTTGTGCTGTTTTAGCGTTCTTTGTTGTGCACACGGCCAAATGAAATAGTACGCTAGCTGAATGCACTGAGAGGGTTTTTGGCAAATGCTGCACGACAGACTGGGTTAGGACTCCTGTCCCCAGTTCTCTAATTTCACTCCGGTGCATTGGCAGGTGACCGGTCAAGTTGCTGTGTAATTCCGGTGTACGATTGCAAAATGGACATGATGGTACTGTGTACCTAGGGCTGATGTGATCCATTATGTCAAGTCAGCATTCACTTTGAGGTGTGAAGAAGATGTCCGAGCGGGGCGAGGGCACCCGGGATGTCAAGTTGCATTTGAGGCAAGTTGTTTAAGCTTCTCAAAGTAAATTGAGAGTATTTCTCTATCTCCTGGGATAAACTGATCACGTTTGACATTGCGGTGGATGTGGAGGTGTCCAGAGGCTACCGTGGGCTCTGGAGTACAGTCCTCAATAGGGACATGATGACAGGAATTGAGAGTTGGCAGCTTTAGACCGAGGCATTGTTCTTATACATGCTTGACGCTTTGTCCTGGTCTGGAGTATTCGATCGACCTCGAAGATTGTTGGTTCAAATTTTACGGTAGTTCGTCAAGCTTTTCGATTCTGCACAAGGGTCTCTCAGGGTGTTTGGCTGGTTAACACACGTTGAGTCAACCATTCATCGTGTGATTGTATCGTCATTTTTATCGATCCTACCTGCTGGCAGCCACATAGATTCCACCACATAAAAGTTGCCCGGGCAAAATAGTGTCGGCCATTTCCACGACCACGGCACTCTGTCCAGATAACCCTGAGCTTGGACATTTATCTTCGTTTCGTGGTCCCAGCATGTGACATGCTTTCTCGGCATTTGCCTTTAAATACTTTTGGAGAGAACTGAAGCGAAAATGATTAAGTTTTCTCAATTTAATTTCGCAGAAGAACGCAGGCAGGACCACAGCTATGTACATACTCAGCTCCGGTTTGAGTAGTATGACTCGTTACTAAAAAATGAGAGTTGCAGCTTACCTAGGACTTAGTTGGTTCTGCGTATCTGACTTACCATTTCGTCGTACATCTCGATTGTTATTGAAGTTATACTCCCAACACACGCGAAGTTATCTACGGCTGTGAAGGGAGTTTCATTGACACTAGCCATACCTTTGCCACAGTTTCCTGATGGCACTATTGAGCATTAGCACTGCCTTCTGCGCACTAGTGGTCAGTCCGAACTTCGAGCAGCCAGTGGCAAGGGGCTCCCCGTCCTTCTGCAGGTCCACTCGGTTGTGGTGTTCATCGCGCGGTTGTTCGCGAATGAGAAGTCGCGGATAATGGCCCTGAGTACTTTCATTACAATGGTCGAGGTCTCATGGAGTTTGTCCTGCACGGCAATTCGCCTAAAACAGCAAAGTTTGTCTATTTGGTGGCGCATGATGTTCTTAGTGCTAAAGACGACTTCATTCTCCGCCACTCCGCCTTTGATTGTCCGCTCTAAAATGTGTATTTCGCTTCCCCACCTTCACTTAATTGCCCATGTTCACAGAAGTCAGCTTCACTGGCGGCTGTGGTCTTCTACCTTTTTCTGACCAGTATGAAGGTAGGTAGATCCGTTTTTCCTTCAGATAGGTTGGCTATTGGGTTGCCTATTAACGAACAAAAATTCGGGAGTGCCAGAGAGAACATAATTATTCTGGCGAGTATTCCTCACGCCGGACATCTGACCGGCTTGACAGAAGCTGAGGCCTGGGAATGGGAATAAAGAGCGAGGTCGACGACTCAGCGCACCTTCCTCACTACAAGCAATCTGTCCTGCTTGAAGCTATCACGATGCGCTAAAAGCCGTGGCTTGGAACGTTGCTAACCGGTGGGATAACTCGGACTTCGGAGTCGGTCCAGCGTGTGTTTGTGTGGAGTGACTGGCTGGTGGACTGGAAAACAGGTCGTAACGGCTGTTTCTTAATGTGGTCTCTACGGAACTTCCACTCCATAGGATCCGATCTGGATGTGGCGGCACACCTAGGAGCGGCTCCGGCCACGCCAGTCACCTGCGGTTCCTCCCACCTTCGGTTATTTTGACTTGGTCATGGCATCGGGCCCAGGAGGGAGTGCGGTAGATGCTGCTCAGGCCTAGTATCACTATAAACTAATTCACGCGCTGAACACCGCCTCTACTCTCACCCCTCTCTGGGATGCACGGTAGACATCGCCGTAATCTACAGTTGAACTTGCACTCTGGCTAGCGGGCAAGACGAATGGGGCGAGGATAGCATGTGTTGTTCTGTATATTTCTCGGCCGCATCCTAAAAACCCAGTCTGCCGAAAGCGTATTTGACAGTATAGTTAGGGCTCATTTTCTAGGTTCTCCGCCCGACGGGACGAATAACGCACATCCTAGTTGGGTTTTTTAGTCACCCAGAACGGCCGAGTGAATTATTACTTCATGTCTTTATTTCCGTTATCAACCCTCCTCTTAGCATTTATCGAGAAATGAAATCCTTCCTTTTACGTGTTGCAAAAACTGTTTTTTGAGCTTGCCTGCTAAAGAGTTCAAGTTAGTATCCCAGGGGTGCCTTCTAAGCTGTAATCAATAAGTATTTTCCCCAAATCCACTAAGTTACATGTCATCGCTGTCTTTCGTAAGCGGAATCCGATATTCGTGATGGATAATCCGTTTCAGGATGAAAAATTTCATATTTGTGACGCTCATGTAATGACGTCAATAATGAGCAAGCGTATCACCACAGAGGGGACGCATCACAGGTCTGTACAGACCTCGATAAAAACCCAATAATTAACTGCGACAACATAAAGGCACAATATCAGGAACCCGTGTAACTGCAGTGAAACGCTTTCGACACTTCATCGAAGGGTTGCCGGTTTCACAACCCTCACCTCCATTGAAATTCTGACCACCAAAGTATTCCGACCAATACTTAAACCGCCAGCACAAGCTAATAAAAGTGGTCATTGTCAATTCTGGTGTGCGAATTCTAGTTCATGGGCGTTTTTGTCGTTTCTGATCTGAAATGAGGCAAAGTTTGGTCTCTATTGATCAAGGTGCCAGCATTTGTGTGGCACCCGAGGGATCATAATCCAAGGCTTCGAAAGCTGAATCTTCTTCTTCGTTGGCAGTACACTGAGGACGGCGGTCGACCTTGAAATTGTGTCTCGGGAGGTCATGGATACATATTCCATGCTCAGATGTATAACTTCTTTTCGGTTATGGAAATAATCTACCTACCCCAATCTTATCTAACACAACGAAAAGCTTTAACTATCGGGAAAATCGTAGACAGGGACACTCCGACTGATTCTTTTATCGTTCATCCTCAGTCGTCGAGACGTCACAGACCTTTCCAAATGGAAATAAATCCTTGCTTCGATCCTGCATCATTGGTGCAGTAGTCGATCAGGTCAATGCAGCATACGTTCAGGGAAAGAGCAACGGGCAACGTTTTATCCCAAGAGGCCTTTTAGTATGCGGCGCCTCAACTATTCGACAAGACGATTTTCTGTTTGAGATGTGTAGATGGATTAATCACCCAATACTTTGAGGACGACATCACTGTCAACCCATACACACGGAAAAACCGACAAACCGCGAACGTTCACCAAGGACCTCTCTCAAATTTGCCGACAAAATCTTTTCACTAGTGCTGCGGAAACACCTGCATATAAAGGGTGTATATTTTTTATCTCGGAGATTTAATGTGGATTCTAGAAGCGTCGTGGAACAATCAAGATAATAATCGCAGCGCAAAAACCAAAGGGAAGGTCCCTAACAATGAAAATAGACCTTTACTCTGCTTCGGAAAATCTAGACGTAACACATGATTCCGTTGACTGAGGTGGACTCCGAAAAATCAGTATGAGATATGGATGACCCGAGAAGTTTGCGTTGGTGGTTAGGAAGCTTTGCGTTGGCATGATGGCGCGTAACGGGCAACGGACCAACCTCAGAAACCTTTGCCCTAGTAAGTGGGATAAATTAAGGTTTCCTACAACCCCCAGCACCCTTCAGTTTCATATTTTCTGCCACGCTACTAGGCATCTGTCATTGAGAACGACCAGCAAAAGAGACCAACTACCAGACCGACGAGAAGACATCCAGAATCCGCCGTTTGGACGTCTTCATGAAAGTATCCAGGATCATGATAAACTATTAATTCTTTGCTGGTGATTGCGCACTGGGCATCTTGAGCGAAAGGTTATTCAGTGACGCCTGGACCTCTTCGTCTCGGGATTCGCTGATAAAGGCCTAAATCCCCACACTGAGAGGACAGTCGTTATGTCCCAACCGACAGTGTCTGTAAAATTCAAAAAAGTGTATAAAACTGTTACCATCAATCAGCCCGCTGTCGGGGATCACTTATACCATGTTGATAATGCCGAAACAACAACTAAAATTGAAGAGAAACTGCAGTCCCGATTTTCACAGTCAGTCAGGGCTTCGCAGACTTCAATGCGTCGTATATGATATGCAGGACATCGTCAGCAGCAAACTGAAAATTTACGGCGTTCTAGTCTTGTGAACGCCTTACTTGAAATCTATCAAAACAAGATGAAAACTCCGAACCGCACTAGCCTTTGTTACTTAGGTTAACTGCAAATGGCACATCTACAAGTCAGTTGCCGTCGCTAAGCAAACTAGTTCCGTCTCCCGGTTGTAGAACCGCCAAAAGGTGGTCGCCTTAGAGATAGTATGAAGCTCAAAGGAAAATATCAGTGGAACAAATCAGATCATTTTGTATCACATGAAACTCGCCCAGTCGAAGGGACACCTGTCTTGAGATACAGAACAGGGATCATTTGAGGTCTTTCTGACCGGAGGAAGTACGCATAAGCCTCAAGATGTTTTTGACCCTGTCTCCCCTGTCCTTGTTGGTCTGCCACTGGTAGTGGACATGCTGTGGACGCTAAGCTGACCTTCTAAATTCCCCCCCCCCCAGTTTTTCCCACTTGAGTGTTATGCTTCATGAAAGCAGCCTGCGTATGTCGGCCAGAGCTGGCACTAGTTCGACAACCAGTATACGTCACATATCTGTCATCGCGGTGGAATGCCTGGCTCTTGCACATACACATTTGAACCTGGTTGTATAAGTTCCTTCAATCACTTTCATTTGGCTCACTTTCTGAGCATTTTCTATTTGTAGGTTCAAACTTCATATTTGAAGACCTCAGCTATTAAATTCTCATATAATAAGGTGTCTGTAGGAGTTAGAGTTTGTTCGGGCATCCTCAGGTTGTTGTTCGTGAAGAGGGGTCGACTACTGCTAGCTACGAAGTCTGTACAATCTTTATATCTCCCCTCCCAGCGACATATTATTTTACAGTTATTCTTAAATCAAAGTTATCTTCAGGCGGCTATTGCGAATATTTATTTGTTGCCCGGTGGCTCTAAAAGTTGAACTGTCTTGCGGAAAACCTACTTCTCAATTTTGAAGTAATCTTGATTGCAGATGTTGTGGTGCGTTGACTTGGAGTGGGACTTCTCAAACGCAATGTTAGGGAGACTTCTGTACCTAATTTTCGGTCTGATGTGTCTGTCGTATTCATGCAATGTGTATTTTTCTAATTTTGGACGAATTACCGTTGTATATGAGAAAGGAGTGAAGTTTCTGTTTTCAGCAGGATGAATGCGAAGTTAGCGTTCGCCAGCCTTCTCAAATCGCTTCAAAATATCTGGTTGAAAAATATGTACCTTCTTATAAATGTTTATCCGGTAAACCTGACTTATGTGGCCCCCTAAACAGGACATGTGGACAGTGGCCGCCTGCAATGCAGATGGGTTGGGGCCAACTTCCAATGAAATCAGGGTTAAGTCTAAGGCTAGGGTTAGATTAAGGATTGGGTTTTAGGCTAGATTCAAAGTTAACGGTAAGTCAAGATCAAATTTGAGATTAAGGTGGGCGCTAGTCTTCACTGCAGGTTCAAGGTTTAGGGTAGGTTTAGGGTCAAGGTTAGGGCCACGGGTTAGTTTTATTCTAGGGTTATTGTTGGGGTTAGGGTGAGAATATTTTGCCTTTCCGGAACTATTCGCAGTTCCACCTTTATTACTTGGGTGGGGCGTACCCATTCCCATATTCTGCTTAGGGGGCCATATAAGTCAGTTCTACCGAATCTATATATCACCTGTTACTGGGGGATAAATTTATGCCATCGTAAACTTTACTAAGTGAACTAGGACAACCTTTCCGGTCTTCAGTAGTATATTATTAAAGAGTCATAAGACAGGGCAGACATTTCATTTGCCTTTTGCTAGGTCTGAGGGAGTAACGACTAGAGCATCGATTAAAGGCGACGTAGTTTAGTTCATAATCGTTTGCTGGGCGAGAACCGAACAACTATGGCCGTCCTTACAGAACAACAGGTGTCGTAGAATAGGACTGATACTAAAGGTGCTGTGTGTTATCTACAATTTCAGCCTATGGAGTCATGCTTCTCTTTGCGATAGTCGGGCAGTTCTGCCACCGAAAGCATTCCGGAATGAAAACAATATATCCTAATTAAATAAGTCTGATGTATTGCAACAGCTTTAGTGTTGGAAATTCAAAATTTTCATTTATGTCTAAAGTTAGCATTTTGTGGAAGTAAATCGTGCTTCTCCACCTGTCAATTACATACGATTTTCCAACATAACCACTTATACCAGAATATTCATGGAGTGTTTGCTGATCTAAGAACTTCCATAAATTTCTTCTCCCTTTATTCTCATGTTGCGCATCCCACTTCAGCTACCACTTACACAGAGAGAAATACTAGCGGCCGAGCAATTCACAAACGAGCATAACAAAACCAGCCTTTTGCACTGCCAAATCGCCAAAATTCAGTACAGTAAGGCTAAATGGGTGCAGTATATTTAAGCTTGTGTGCGTAGGACAAATGCTGTATCGCGGACTAAAAACTTCAACTTCATATCTGTTCAACTTCGTCAAACAACCTTTATTGACTCAAGCGCATGCGGTATGCACAAAAGACGCGTATTTTGTATGACGTGTACTCTTTTTACGCACATAATGCGCCCAACGGATGGATTTTTACACTCATTTTTACATTATTTACGTATGCCTTCATAAAATTTGGAAGGACGAGAAGTCACGGGTCCTGTGAATTCTGGCGAGGACTTAGACAAGAGCTCGTTTTTTATTACGTCGCCCTTGTTTTCAATATGGGGGCACGAGGATCATGAGTGTTCTGAACGTTTTTGTGTGTGACGCCCGTTCTTAGAATGTTGCGACAAAGCGCGCTTTTGAAGCAGTAGCTATTGAAGAAAAAATTACGATTTGATTGGGCAGAAACAACTTTAAGGCCGGCTCTGATCCAAAATGCTCGAATGCGATTTTTATTGGCTCGCACGTTGTTATCATATGACTGGATGTGAGGCAAAATAAACCTTACTGCTAACGTTTTCAAGTTCTCTGACGTCAAACTGAAGAGCTTACGTGGCGGTGCATCTGTTGCGCAATGCGTCATGCTTCATAAAATTACCTACCCACAGACCATCGGTTCGGTAAATCAGCTGATAAAAAATCGAGGACATTTTTCGTGACTCAAGATGTTTGGACGGTAGATGCTAATTGCATAAGTCTCTGCATGCCACATAAGTCATTCTCGAACTTTCGTCACTTTCTAGCAGAAGTCTACGTACTGAAAAAGGTTTCTTCTCGACAACAATGAGCATTTGGCCTGTGGAGATGAGCTGTCCTATGACAAATAGCTTGAGCGAGAGTTTTCGAAGTCTGTTGTTGAGTTCTAGATTTCCTCCTTAAAATTATGCCTAATAGCAGCGAGCATCGACTACACAAAAACCTTTCGTGATTTCAAATTCAAATGCAGACCGCAGCGTAACTCCTATGAAATTTGTACATAGGTCTTTTATGTTCAAGAGAGGCCCCTTGAATCTCTCCGAGTTTCGGTGCAATATACAACGGTTATTTGTTGTCAGTTTTTAAACTAATACGTTACAGCATGTGTTGCACTGTCCAAATACGCAAGCAATAGAAGTCTATCCGTATGACGATTCTGACGCGATACCTTACGTGAAAAGAGACCAAACTACATTAATTGACCTCCATAATAGTTGTGCAGTTTTATGCAAACTCGTTTATTTCCTCATCATCTACCTATTTGTGTCCTGGGCACTAGGGGGAGGACATTTCTGTTTAAAATTTTGGAATGGCGCATTCTAAGTAAAGCGTGTCTCAATCTCCCTCTAAGGCCTGCAAAAACGCCCAGGGCAAGGTAAGATCAGGGTATGTTCCACAAATCCAACACCGTGATGTATCTGGTAATTAGCTCCTCCATGTTCAGCCCCGCCAACTACTGCATTCTCTTCCAGCCTCTGGAAGACCATTCATCACTAAACAGCGGTGTGTTAAGCGGTCTTTTCGTCTTGAAAATCTTATTTGTCCGGGACAAATTTCAGAACAGGTGCAAAGACTTAGAATTCACTTTCACTATTCAAAACGACAGAGAATGAGAACTGACTACAAACTATGCCCCTCAATAACTTCTTGCGATCTCACATATGGAGGTTTGACGGCGAGTTAGAATCCGTTGGCATACACCTGTTGCTTCATGTGGTACCAGTCACCATGTAGCAGTAAATCTGAACTCACCCAGATATTGAGGTTTCTAATGTTTTTACTTACCCACCTTTCGCATTCCGATCGCCTGCCACATTTCGTCTTTCCCGAAGAACATGACAGCTTCGAGATCTTGCTTGTGTCATGAACAGGACGACGTACCGAGCCGTTACCTTGGCCAGGCACTTCATTAAACCCCCGCGAACGAGGTGTGGCCACTCGCCCCTGGATTTTTCGAGAGGGGGGAGGGGGGGACTGTGTTCCCCATAATTTCACAAAGCGGGCTGCGCTATATAGATGTGCTGGGCCAAAGCGGAACGTCACGTTGACTCCTGGCGTGTGCAAATGCTGGGCTGCCCTGAGTCATGCGCGCGACACGCGATAGGTGGAGGCATACACCATGCCAATCGTCACATCCGATTGTCACACCTGTCGGTGCTTGGAAGAGAGAAGGGCCAGACCGATACTGGGAAATTTATTCTCACGGAAAATCAGCGCAGCCCTCACGGCACGACTGGGCGGTTGTAACCTAATGGGATAATTCTGTCACCCCCCGAACGAGGCTCACACTTAAATTGTTCCCTTTTAGTGTAGCTTTTATGTTACTCCTGACTACCGTGCGATATAAGCTCGTTTGCGACGTACGATCAACAGCGGGTTTACGTCGCGTCGGGCACCACTTCTTAGTCCATTCCCCGTAGACTTGACTCGGAGAAGTCGCCGATGTATGTGAGAAGAAAGGGGGAGTGAAATCGACTAACCTTGAAGTTCATGCTCCCGTCTTCGCTAAAAACAGGCGAACGCACTAGAAAACTTGGCTTTGAAGATTACTGACTGAAAAAATAGCTCGCTCCCACTCAGAATCTACTTTCAAACTGCAATGGTTCTTTCTGAATTTAAAATGTTTTGCACGATCGCTCGGGTAAGATCCGAAACCCACGACCCAGAATGAGGCCTGACAAGTGGAAGGTTAGCAATCAGGTTGTGTTGTACGTGCTAACGATTGTTTAGCCCTTCCGATCTCTGCGTTCACGCCCACTTCCGGTTGTCATGACGTCGTTTTGTCAACTGAAAGCCGTCGGTGAGGGCAGAGTCGTGGAGTCGGCCACACTGTAGACGATTCTACGCCATAGTCACTCTCGGCCCCACTCGGTGGAGCAGCAGTGGATATCGTTGCTCACGACGGTCTAAAAATCATGTCCTACAGATCTCTGGTCCCCGAGTTGAGCGCACGTACTGAGAGCTCATGTGCTCACGCGCGTGTCTGTATGCGTGCGCGTCAGTCATCTTGGCAAATGCTTGTGCATCCACCAGGATTGACAACGAATTCGTGTCTCAGTGAATCAATAAGGGTCGTGCGGCTTTTACCGTCCAGTTCGCATAATTACCGAATGTAAGTGTCTTAGGTGGCAGCAAATTAAGACTAACTCAGGGAAACGCACACGGACGGTAACTCGCATAGGATAAAATTTATGAGATGCGAACTGGAGTGCAATAAACTGTGGGCAAGAGACAATATACGTATTTGGTTTTATTGATCGTAAGGAAACGTTCGATTGTCGATCTCCTGTACCTTGTTAGGAAGAACGTAAAGTCGCAGTCGAATTCACTTTTTCCCTACCATTACACTGACAAATAGCAGAGCATATACTACAAAGGATAATGCGGAGATCTGCAACTCAATCAACCCTTGTGCAGCAATTGTGTGCTTTACTGAGAGAGGCACATAATCACATTGCTCCATTTCGGGCTTTGGTACACCTGGGGCGCAACTGATTCCGGTCTCATTGGTAGCGTCCCCACAACAGCAACCCTTCAGACACCTTCCACTCCAAATAAACTGCCATGTGATGCATCTCTCCAACCTACGATGTGTAAATTTGACGCTGCAGAGTACTTATGTGCAGTTATATTAAAAATGACCAGGGCTGTGTTTGTAGACTAGCATTCACCTCAGAATATTGGAAGACACCGTGTCGTATATACGCAGTCATTGGCCTACATTCTCGGACGATAGTCTACTTCAACTTTTGCAAGGTTCAGGACCAGTCCTTGTATTTCAGATGGTTCCAAAGCACGATTTGCAGTCGGGTGAGGTCAGGGAACCTACGTGGCCACCCATGGACCTTCCTTGACCAATCCGTCAGTCGTCGATTAGTTCATTGAAGTAATTGATATTGAGACATAATGTGGAGCAACTGCGTTCTGTTGAGACTATGTATGTCTACGCACTCCAGCGCTGCCTAACACAAGAAATACCTGTGGTATGATTTGACGATAGTACTGCCTCAAACTGGGGATACATTTATTACTTTGGATTGCAGTCTCAACCGGCATCGTTTTGCAGGCAAAAAGTAATCAAATAATTTTGTTTCTAGGATACCAGTCTAAGCTGCGACCTTTGGATCGTTCTGCATTGAATTTGGGAGAAAACGGTGGGGGTTGCCAATGTCCTAAACACGTGGCTTCACAAACATCCCGGCCAGATAGGATATGGGGTCTTATTTGTGAAAAGGATCCCCCAGACATGCCCTGCTAACAGAGGTCAAGGAGAGAAATTGTCTTGCCGGTCCGCCTAATGGAACGTAGGGCGTTGTATCCGAGCCGTGTGACATGACTGAAATGTGGCACGTTTTGGTATTGTACAGATGGCGCTGTCAGGTTGATGCATTCTATCCTAAATTGCCTGAGGAAACCCAATCAACACGATTATGCATGAAAGTTCTTTCGCCTGTCCCCCGATCTTATGACTTTCGCAAAAACCGGTTGTCAGTTTTTTGAATGATCGAAGCATCCCAAGTTTTTCTACTTCCTGTTATGCCTCTTTTTGTCTTCACTCCTAAACCTAAAGAGTGTGGAAAGGGATAATCTCGCGGAAGAAACATTTACTACTTTCAGACTTAGGAAGCTGTTGGAAGTTGGCTGTCCCTGTTTCCTAGGGCATTGCTCGTGCTTTAACAGGTGCAATTATAGGTATTTCCAGACGCCAGTCGGAAACGTCTAATCAACACTAGCAAGAACCACTAACTCGATGCATTTCGACAGTTTTTCTAGGGTATCAAAGAACCATGACAGTCTACGTGATCACCCCTCTTTATACCTGGTTGTTGTGCCCAAGCGCCGCTAACACCTGCAATCGGCGCTGAAAAAATAACCCTTCGTGATCCTAGGATGAACCCATATTGACCTAGGCATGACTGATCCTCATGTTTCCTCATGCCAATGTTTCAATGGTATAAATGTCATTCCAGGCGACATCACCGCAGATTTAATGTTAAGTCCACAGCTTGTCCTTTAGAAATCTGGTATAAATCTGCAGTATATGTATTAGTTATTCCGGTCACATAAAATGGATACGCCGGCTTCCTTTAGAAAAGTCACCAACTCTCAAAAAGGGTGGGCAGTAGGGTTTCCTCATCGCTCCTGTCAATGAAAGCGACTGAGCTTCGATCATATCGAAGGTCTAACAGCCCAGATTATGTATTTGCTCGAATTTTTCACTTGGCCTGTCAAAAATGCTCAGATAGATTGTTTTTTCCTACTGGATGTTAAAATGATTGCGTTAGGGAGCCACTGCTGACAATAATCCGCATGATTTTACTCTACAGCTATGGTTTTTTGGGTTACCAAGTTCATATGCAATAGTTGACATGTACGTTTGGTGGGCGTCTGCGATGTAGAACTGCAGAGTAAATTTATTTCGTCACCACTTACCTATCCCTTAATTACACACATCTATTAAATCTTGGTAAGAAATCAAAGCAAGCCACTAGGATAAAAATTCCAGTTACCTTGAAAATAGTATTAACTCGACTAGCGGTTGTCAAAATCGTTGTTGTAGACCCAGTAATAACCCTAATATGTATTTATTTTTCTGCGTAAGCATACTGTTTTGGGTGATGGGTCGATTATGAAACGTCATAGGAGGTCTGTCCGCAAGGCTGCTGTCCAGATCCAAATCCTGGCGACGTTAATTTCCCAAAATTTCTAACGTAGGGCGAAACCGTGTATGAGAGCATGCCGCAGAGACGGAGTTGAAACTACCATTAACCATTAACTATTAACCGAAAGGACGGAAACTATGCCCGGTCAGTAACGCTTGTATTTTTCCCGACGTTCTACCAGGACTCTGAAGTATGTAGGTTTTCCGAGACCGCTGATATGATTCTATTTTTCGCTTTGTCCGGAGATACACTAAGGGAAAGTTTACTAAAGTCTTGTACTGCACACCTGTACCACCATCTTGATGTAACCAAGTTTCAATGGCTTTTTACATGATTGGCCAGCAGACTCCTTAGACGTCGAAGAATCCCTAATCTGTTTAAGTGCCACGTACATCATTTAATTAGT
>CACRXP010001977.1:9726-21138 GCA_902702965.1 Spirometra erinaceieuropaei
TGCCTTTCAAATGTAACAGAACAAAAAGATCTTGGGGTTAACATTCTGTCGACCCTTAAGCCTTCATCTCAGTGTCTTAGGGCGTCCAAAAGAGCAACTAGTGTTCTCTTTGCCGTTAAACGATCTTTCGTGGACATAGACAAAGAGTTATTTGGAAAATTATACGGAGCGTTCATTCGCTCGCATCTGGAATATGGAATCCAAGCGTGGCGCCCGTGGCTAAAAAAAGACAATAAGTTGCTAGAAAGAGTTCAGAGGAGAGCAACAAAAATTGTAAAAGGCCTCAGGACTTTACCTTACAACTGCCGACTTAGGGAACTTAAACTTTTTCCTCTTGAGTACAGGCAGGTTCGAGGAGATCTCATACAGGCCTATCGGATATTGAGGAACCGGGAATGTGCCCTAAACCCCGACGATTTCTTCACCCTGGCCACAACAACAAACCTGCGTGGGAACTCTCTAAAACTTAGAGGATCCCGATGCCGCCTGGACGTTCGCAAATACTGTTTTTCACAGCGAGTCGTCGGTGCCTGGAACGGGCTTCCCGAGGACGTAATAATGGCGGATACCACGGAGGCGTTCAAGCAAAGACTCGATGCATATTTGCTTGGACACTATCGCTTGTCTGAACAGAACAGCTCTGTGGTGCTAAACCAACGACTTGCATACTCATACCGCTAATGCGGATGACTGTCATTACATTTTACTGAAATCATCTACAACTGAATGTTCTCAAGGTTTGGTTCTGCATTTTCACGCAAAATATTCTGTTAAATGTGTATATTACTGACAACATTTCAGTACCATGTTTATTTATAGTGAGATATTGCATGTACCGTTTACAATAGGGTTTTCAAAGGCATTGCCTATTACTCTTAAAATATACTGACCTATACTGACCTAATTAGTCGGCAGCCGGACGAGAGAACACGCCCGGCGCCGTGAGATCGACGACCAGACTGACAGTGGGGAATGCGTCACAGCGCCTTGAACGAGATTGCTATGGATTACGAAGTAATCTCTAAGACGGAGTCAATGTAGTCGACGGGAATGTTCACCGACGACAACGTATGCTTTCCCCGACGTTGTCGGCAGCAGCGCTCGCGGTCCACAGCTTGAAGTCATTAATTCGATTAGCAGCTGGCTACTCAAAAACGGACAAAAGACGTTTTCCAGCGACCTCTCGGTGACTAGTACGAAACCGACTGCGAACTATGAAGCTCAGAGGCAACGTTATGTAGGACGTGGGCCAAAGTCGCAGGGATCAACTTGGCCAACTGGAAGTCAATTAAACAGGTGTGGAGATGGCACTGACGGCAAAGAGATTATTAATAATATATATCCAACTACCTAAATCAAATGAGTAGGCATTACATGGATATAGCTCTGGGGCTATTCAGTCCCGGTTACTACCAGAAAGTGACCTAAAAGTGTAGGTAATCACACCACCCACGGGCTGACTGTGGTTCGCGGACGAAACGATAACCCCCCATCCCCCATCCCCGTCAGAATGACTTCGCTCACTCTGTCAACCTGGAATGTTTGCTCCCTCTTAACCAACCGAGTGGCGAATTGACAAGAGAGGATTTATCCCGTCATTTGGGCAATCTTCCAAGCCACGGCTTTTAGTGCACCGTGATGGCCTCACGTGTGTCTGATTGTCTGTATTAAGGGATTATACGTTTGGAGTCGACTTCATGTTGTCTACCCTTTCCCACGAACCAGTCGACTGTCAGAGCCTGTCAAACAACTGATTGGCTGGCTGAGCTAAAAATGGCCCGTCTGCGCGTGCCACACGCAAGATCCGTCTCCAATACTGACATCGGGATTTTACACAGGGAATGGACTTCTCCGACCTCCCATGCAACAGAGGGACCATATGAAGAAGCAGCCGAATGATACACTTGTCACTTGTGGTGTGGTGCATGTGTGCTGCATTCCTTGTCTTCTGCGTGTTATCATTGATTGGGCAGTTCTGCGACACAACCTTACCGCATTGCCATAATTCAAATTTCCATGCGTTTTCAATCCCACCTTTGCGTTACGCAAAACAACACGTAGCTGATGAGTCGTCGTAAAATTTTTGACGCCAGTAACTTTTTAATTTTACGAAATCCACGCTTCCTTTAAAATCGCATAGATACTAAGGCTTTTCAGCTGTTGTTATGGGATATTTTACTGGATTATTTCGTGGATCGCAGCTGCAGTTGTGAAACATATAAATCCTTCTGAAATCAGCACAGTGTACAGGCAAAAGTTCACGATAGTAGATCAGGACGGCTGTGACTACGACCTGGACATATCCTCTTTACTCATGACTGCCCGACGAAACCTTATGATATAATTCATACTTGTCAGACCGGACGAGGGAAACATTTATGTGCAGTAATAATTAACTAGAACATTTCAATAATCGGCCGTTGTTGATGGAAATGTAAGCATAGATCACTCGCAGTTCTCACCGGGCTCCAGTTGCATGAACTAAAACGTGGAGGAGTGCGGGTATCCTGGAAATTTAGATATATCATGGAACCCACGTCGGAGCATCTGAAGGAAAGGGCATACTTCGACCGATACGAGCTCCCGACCCAGCCCGAGTAAAATATGAAGGGAGGGTACAGTGGGAGGAAACAGCACGAGGCAAGCCAGCATACTCGCCGGACTAGCGGAGTCCCAGTTAGGCGAATCAGAGTCATGTTCACGCCTGGGAGTCAGTCCAACTAACTGCGACTGATAGGAACACGTGGGGACTGAACTGATTGGTTCAACAGTCTGGTCTGGACAGTACACGAACTTCGCCAGTTTCGTATCACCTCCCCCCTCAACAAAAACAAAATCTAATCCGGTGTTTGACACAAAGAGCTAGAAAAATTTATTCAACAGACGGCAGCGCGGAGAAAATTAGAAAAATCCAGGACCTGCTCCGCGAAAATGGGGTATCCTGACAGATTTATTGCAAAGATCATTGTTGAACGACGGGCAAAACCCATCACACTGACTACCGAAAAGAAAAAATTGCTCCTCGAAGTTCATTTCCAAAGAGACGCTGCGAGTGAACTCCTAAGAAGACGCCTTGATCAAGCTGTCTCGAGAACCTTCCCAGCAGGAAGGGTTGGAATATAAGTTTCTACTGAACTTATTTTACGCAGAGAAGATAAGAATTGGTAGCCGCCTCAGCTCACCTCAGTCGCATCTATTCATTCACTTGTTCCTGTAGAGCAGGCCATATTGGTCGTACGAGTTGGCGTCTTTCCAAAAGAATACGAGGACACCTCCCCGCATGGCTGGCAAAAGGTGAAACTAGGAGAGTAGACAGCGCCATTCTTGCGCACGCTGTTGATTCAGAACATCGTGTTGCCTCCGACGAAGCTTTTTGCGTGATTTATAAGGTCCCCTCGAGCTACTCTAAGCTACTGGGCCAGCGCCTCTTATCAACAGCAAAAGAGACCACAATCAGGTTACAGAAACCGACCCTATGCGCCCAGAAGAACCTCTTTCCGACTCCGCGCGTACTGTGGTCAAAGGTGGACTGACCACATGCAACGTTTGTACCTTCAGTGACAAACGACCGCCACCAAGGTTTTAACGCCGGCCCCCGATGTAGACTGAGCACATTCCGTCACTCTCACTCCTTCCACCCGTCCGCCACAATCCCTGTGTGAATGCGGCTGGTGACCACTAAATCTGATCCATCACCCCCCTTATCGGGCGAAAAGACGCTCTAGGATCCCCTCCCCACCATTTCCTCCCTGCCGCCCTGATTTTATATGTAAAAAAACCCGTCTTGACATGACTGTAACCCACCTATAAATACCGTGAGGTGCGATACCACACTCATCTCCGACGATGGAAACTTGTTTGCTTTTGAAACGTCAGGACAATAAAACTATGGTTCCCGAGATCGCCTTTTCTTCTGAAATATATATATTTATATTCAATCAGGTATGGGCGCACACCCACCTATTGGCTTCACGAAGCAAACAAGCTCCGTATTGGTGGCAAAGGTCACGAACAGGCAACCAATTAGCAGGCCGAAGTCGGCCAAGTCATAATAGCAGCGAGGAGGGACGACAGAGAATGCAGGTAGATTGATACAATACTGTTTCGGGCTTATTGTGCCTTCATTCAGCCAATCATAACCCTGACCACCAGCAGCTAGGACCAGAAACACAAACATGCGCACAGACGCACCTGGCGCAGTTGGTCCACCACTGGGGTCTACCAGATGGGTCATAAGCACTTCATCGAACCGAAGTGCATCAGTGCCTCGCCACTTCCATCGGGTAGACGCCAATGGCGGACCAACTGCGCCAGGAGCGTCTGTGCGCATGTTTGTGTTTCTGGTCCTAGCTGCTGGTGGTCAGGGTTATGATTGGCTGAATGAAGGCACAATAAGCTGCACAACGGAACGAGTGAGTTCCGTATGAACGACCGGTGAGCGCCCCCTACCATTAGATATATATTCCAGCACATATTCCAGGTATATATGCCGAATGGCTAAACACATGGAGCAAGAACCATTTACAATTTGCATTGAAGTAAAACTGAAATTTCGGAAGAAATTAATTCTATTAGGAAGTGCCCAGACGATGACACCAAATATTATTGTAAATATGAGCAAGATCGATGTAGTTTGTGCAGTGGACGACAAACAGAAGGGGTTGACTGATCAAGTTCTGATGCGAAGAGTATGCAGCAGGCATTGAGTCCGGCAACGGTTTAGACACTCTGTACGCCTCCTAAATTTTGGAGGACATTTCAGCCGTAAGTCATGAGAGCCAGGTGTTATACACTTGTTCTAGAATATAATGTCATATTCTTCCTTTTTCTGATTCTTTCTGCCGGAATGCGTGAACACCGGAATGCCTTCCGATGATGGATTGTGGAGCCGGTCTTTTGGACAAGGTAAGCTGCGTAACTCGACAGCACCAGGCATTTCGGGATGATGAGATGACACAGCCTTAAAATTTATCAATGACCTTTCCTACGGTCTAGATATGGTCAACACCTACAATCCGTCGCCCGTTTTGGCTATCGCGTGGTCAAGTGTGCAGAAGACAAGGAGGAATCTTGATTTGAGCTTTCTGTTTTTAACGGCCGGCAAGATCACAGTTTCTTCCAAAATATACAAATAAAAAACCAGGTTGTGAAACTGTAGCTAGTTTTACTGATAATGTGAATGAACGAATAAGCGGTCTTAATTAAAATTGTTGCAAAGCTTACCTAGGAGTGCCGGATGTAATATTATGTCGCCTTATATAATCTACCCTTATATACATATTCTTTGGAAGATAAGAAAGATTATTCCGTAAATTTCCAACTCCGGTTTCCCAAAGGTCGTCGTCAGACATGCAGCAAATATCTAAAACAGTCAAATTTCCGACTCATCCAAAAATCGATAACTCGATTGCGTTTGGGCCAATGAGTGGTCTACAGATCCTATCGTTCTCAAGGATAAGTAAAGGAGAACGCGGTCAATTTGAAGAGAATGACAGCCTACGGCGACAGCTTACTGCCACAAGCGCCAGACAAGTATCGGTTTTTCGGCAAGTTCAAACAGTTGACTGTTTTAATATTTGCTATACGAACGTCTGACGACGACTTGGGGAACCAGCGTCGAAAACTTACGAGATAAAGTTTGTTGCCTTACCAGAAACTCATTTAAATGCAGTTTATATTTCTCGGGACGCCTATCTTTCACTGCATATATACAGGACCAGAATGCTGGGTTGTCCACACCTGGGATCTGTTACAACTGACTGACGACAGCTAATGAGCCAAACACGGACATCATAGTGCCCCCAGCCTTTGTCGGTGTCCCATCCTAAAAGCAAATACAGTAGATGTGCTAACTCGGGAAATGTTTACCAGAATTCTGAAATGCTTTTTCGACTCGCAAAAATCACTTAAGTAGGGTTGTAATATTAATTCCCGTGGAACATAATCCCAAAATATTTCAGCTACTTTGAGGTACCGGGTTTTGAACGAGCTTCTTTCCGACGGCCTAAAAAACTACACTTTGTAAAAATGACTACTTAAGTAGTGCGATTTTTTTCCCGTTAATTTGTGACGTCCTTATAAATTCAAATATATCTTACAGAAAACATGCACAAAATATTCATTCTTTTACTCGATTGGCAACAGGTTATATCTTCTGTAAAAGTTATACTTGAAGGAAAGGAATACTCGGGTTTTGAAGGTTTTTCCGATTCCCGAATAATTGTGAAACCGGCCTTCCCTTACACTTGCATTCTGGGTTTCAAAACTGCAATCTGTATATTTTCCATAAGTAGAAAATCATGTATTTCTATACGCTATGAAAAGGAGACCATATGGGCTTCAAAAAATTCAGCAGTAGATCTCAGCCATATCATAAACTTTGTGCGCCATATTAGCAAATGCAGAGACATGACGTTTTATGAACGGGCTTTTCACGATCTTAAAAATTCTCATAATTAGAAACTTTTTAAACCGAATTATATCCCTCCTTCAAGTATAATATTTACAGAGGATGTAATTTGCTGCCAAGCGTGTGAAAGAATGAATATTTTGTGCATGCTTTCTATAAAATATATTTGAACTCATAAGAGCATCGAAAGTCAACGAGGAAAATTCGTACTACTTAAGTTGCCATTTTTTACAAAGTCTAGTTTTCGCAGGCGGTCGATGAGAAGCTCGTTCAAAATCCGACATCCCAAGGTAACTGAAATATCTTGGGATTGTGCTCCACGGGGATTAATGTTACAACCCTACCTAAGTAATTTTTCCGAGTCGGAAATGCATTTCAGAATTTTGGTAAGCATTTAATGAGTAAGTGCATCTACAGTATGCGTGACTAATGAAAGTTAGGTAGTTAGGTAGATATCTCAAGAAATATAAATTTCAGTCATATATATTCTTTGAGAAAAGTAAACATTTTATTTTATAAAGTTTTGACGCCGATTCCTTAAGCCGTCCTCAGGCGTGCAATAAATGTGCAAACCAGTTAAAATTTCAAGTATGTTTGAAAAGTCAGTCCTCCCCTGTCACTCTTGCTAGACACGGTTTAAAATTGACCGTTTTGATACATTTCCCATTCGTCTGGGGCAGTAAAGTGGCGAGATCGTTTGGCACAAGTTACTATGCATTCACTGGAAAATGGGCACAAATTTGCATGGGACCATACTTGCATTGTTGGTTCCTGCCCATCTAAGAAAGGCCGAAAATTTTTGGGGGTCATGTGCAGGAGTTTCAAAGATAAATGGAAAAGGCTACAGCCAGTCTGAACGAGATGTCAATTCAAACTGAGGGTTTATTGGCGGGAATAATTGAACAACGTCGATCTTTTCAGGAACGTTTGAAATTTTAATTGTTTTGCATGTCTGCTGCACGTCTGACGACGACCTGGGGAACCAGCGTCGAAAATCTACATAATAAAGTTTGTTAGTCCTTCCCAAAGAACTTATTTTCTTCTCAGATTGGCAAAGTTGAGATATCCGGGTTGATTATTTGAAGATGAAGATAGGCTCTTCCGGAGAGCCTATCTTCATCTTCAAACAACTTATTTTCTTCTACACATATACATATGAACAGGAATGCGGGCATCCCAAGAAATATAATTCGAAGGCAAAAACGTTTTTTTGGGAAAAGTAGAAAATTTTATTGAGTAAATTTTGGACGCTGGTTCCCAGATCATCTTCAAACTTGAGCAAATGTGCAAACAACAATTAACATTTCAAATGTGCTTAAAAATCGATATTCATTTGGCGTTTGCGCCAGTAAGCAGCCACCGTGTGCGTCACTCGGCATTGATTGGGTCTCTTCTTTTCCACTTTTCACTGGGATTTTGTACGTGAAATCTAACTAAATGTGTCGATTGATGCATGTTTCATCGGAGGGCTTGGCTTCGAGAAACTCTCGGCCTTTTGTAGGGGTAAACTCTGACAATGCGAGTTTTGTCCCATTCGAAGGTGTGTCCAGTGTCTAGAGTGTGCATGGTCAGTTGAGACAGGCGGTGACGTCGTTTAACTACCAGTTGATGTTCATGGATGCGTGTAGACGCAGACTTTCCCGTCTGGCCACAATATACAGCATCGCAGGCATCGTATGGGATCTTATAGGCGACTTATTTCTTATCAAGATAGCCAACCCTGCCATAAGGGTTTACAAACTGAGTGCATAAATTAGTCGCCGGTTTGTGCGCCACTTTTATTTGGTCTTTCCTCAAGTGTCTTTCAACGAGTTCAGACACATTCCTAATGTACGGAAGGATCCGCCAAGTATTGACTTTGGGCGCTTGACTAGAACTATCTAGTTCCTTTGCTTTTACCTCTTGCTATTTCATGCATCGACGTACGAAATCCCTGGGATAACCGTTCTGGGAAAATAATTTAAATAAGTAATTTAGCTCAGCTTGGTAGCTTTCATCATCAGATCAATGTGTTTTTAGTCGATGTGGCAGACTTTTGGCAGTACTTCGCTTGTGAGAGATTGGGCTGTTGCTCTCCTTGTGTAGAATTACCTCCGCATATGTTTCTTTACGGTAAACGTAAGTGTGTAGTGTTCCGTCAGTCTTACGCTGTACGAGAACATCTAGAAATGGGAGTCTACCGCCAAATTCTCTTTCGAGTGTGAATTTAATTCCCAGAACGGTTGTGTTGATGGTACTGTGGAGTATTTCAAGTTGATCCTTTTTAACAACAACAACAACAAATGTGTCGTCCACATATCGTACCCACAACTTAGGGTTAACCAATAGAAGAGCTGCCGATTTCAGTTTCCGCATTGTCACTTCGGCAAGAAAGCCGGATATAGGTGATCCTGTTGGAGCTCCTTTTAGTTGTTGATAATATTTGTGATCGAATGAAAAATATTTTTCCAAACACATGTCTATGAGTTCATGTAAGGTGACTGCGGAAACATCCGTGTCATAGGATTTTAAGAGTTAATCTGTGCATTGCTTGCGAAATTTAGCGGTATGGGTGTGAATAAGGCAACGTACAAAAATCTCAGGGAAAAGTGGAAGAGAAGAGACCCAAACAATGCCAAATGACGCACACGGTGGTCGCTTACTGACACAAACGCCAAATGAATATCGATTTTTAGGCACATTTGAAATGTTAACTGCTGTTTGCACATTTGCTGAAGTCTTAAGACCGCTTGGGGAACCAGCGTCGAAAAGTTTGCTTAATACATTTTTCTACTTTTCCCAAAGAACGTTTTTGTTTTCAAATCACATATATACAGATATACAGTTCGGAAGAAATAAGTTCTTGGGAAAGATAGGCAAATTTAATTGGAAATTTTCGATTTTGGATCCCTAAGCCGCTCTTACGTCTGAGGACGGCTTGGGGGACCAAAGTCGAAAATTTTCAATTAAATTTGTTTGTCTTTCCCTAAGAACTTATTTCTTCTCAGTTATGCTTATTGGTATGTCTGTTTTCAAATTCATATATATATATATATATTTGCACACTTATTCCACGTCTGAAGACGACTTGGGGAACCAAGATCGAAACCTTGTTGATCTTTCCCAAAGAGCTTATTTCTTTCGAATTATGATACTTGGGATGCCTGTTTTCAAATTCATATATATATATATCAGAGGGAATACGACAGAGTCTGAGGGTAGATTGATACAACACTGTTTCGGGCTTGTTTGCCTTCATTCAGCCAATCATAACCCTGACCACCAGCAGCTGGTACCGGAAACACAAACATGCGCTCAGACGCACCTGGCTCGTGGCCCAGTGGATAGAGGCGTGGACTTCTAAACCAACAGGTCGCGAGTTCGAGGCTCGGGTGTTCCACACTTCGAGCTTGGGTATGGCTGGCTGACGACGGCTAATAAGCCAGAAATGGCCATTCCAGTCTCCCTTGTCTTTGTCGGTAATGCCATTCTGCATATATATATATATTGCTGATTGAAGCAAAAATGCGCGTTCCCGGATATAACTGAGAAGATAAGGCGATCGCCTTATCTTCTCATATATATATATATATATATATATATATATAGATGAGATGGTACCGACAAAGACAAGGGAGACCGGAATGGCCATTTCTGGCTTATTAGCCGTCATCAGCCAGTCATACCCAACCCCAAGTGTGGATCACTTGAGATTCGAACCCGGGATCTTTGGTCATGGAGTTGAACGCTCTCCCATTGAGCCACGGGCCCGTTGTCCTGATCGGTGAGCGCCCACTATCATAATTAATATTCCCGATCACAGCCGACAGGACAACGGGCCCGTGGCTCATTGGTAGACCGTTCAACTCCATGACCAAAGATCCCGGGTTCGAATCTCAAGTGATCCACACTTGGGGTTGAGTATGACTGGCTGATGACGGCTAATAAGTCAGAAATGGCCATTCCGGTCTCCCTCGTCTTTGTCGGTACCATCTCATCTATATCTACTACTAGTCGCTGTGGGACTGCCTGCGAGGGTTTAAGTATGAGCCCCAAGGCACAACGGAACGAGCATGTTCCGCAACCTGATCGGTGAGCGCCCACTATCATAATATATATATATATATATATATATATATATATAGCAAGTATCTAGGTCGGGAGTACGGTATACTACCATTACCATATGGAATTCATACTACTCGTAGTACTACTTGTTTGTAGAATGGGCATTACGTAGTTATTCCACAGTAGTTGATTGTCTTCGACTCAAATGTTCATTGAAATTTCGGTTCTGACTCTAAAAAGTCATGTCCCGGAGATTTAACTCCAAGTTCTGCACTGATTAATTTCCGAAATTATTCACCTGATTATTCTCTGGAGTTCATATACCAGAAACCGCTAGAGAACGCTGGGGGTCCCACTGAAGAGCCGAACCCCTCGCAGCTGTGTCACGCAGCGGCAGAATATCGGCGAAACACGTGTCTGGGCTTTTAGCAAGTATCTAGGTCGGGAGTACGGTATACTACCATGACCTTTTCCCTTGGGTTGCATGACTTTATACGTCCATGCATGAGGCACCAGCAACCTAAGGGGAAAGGTATTTCTAATGCTGCGGCCGCTCAGGCACCAAAACCAACCATATGGCGAACTCTCCCATACGTCAAAAATGTATCTCAACTTGTCGAAAGACAATTGAAAAAGTACCAGATACACGTAGCACACCAGCCGGCAACTACCTTACGCACACAGCTTGTGCACCCTAAGGACAGGGTCGGCTACCTCGAAAGAAAAAGTGTCGTCTACAAAATCCCGTGTTCTAGTTGTGATGCCGTTTATTGTGGCCAAACTGGGAAATCTGTCTCAACCCGTATACATGAGCATCAGTTAGCGGTGAAGAAACGCGACCATCTATCCCAGGTGGCCATGCACACACTAGACACTGGGCATAAATTCGCATGGGAGAACACTCGCATTGTTGGCGCCTGCCAAACAAGAAAAGGCCGCGAATTCCTGGAGGCAAT
>CACRXP010001989.1:0-20525 GCA_902702965.1 Spirometra erinaceieuropaei
TTCTGGAGACGGTTTATTGTTATAAACGGGCACTAGTGACGCACTTGATTCTATTGCACTGGTTGGGACATTCGTTTTGCTTGCTCCAAAATAATGTTGAGTCATTCTTTAAAGAACTAAGATAAAAATGGCGTCAGAATATCACAAAGAAAAACTTTGACCATACATGATCACAAGCGCATAGTTGGACATTTGTATTTTGACCGAAATACAATTACTTTCCAAAAAATAACTGGTCACGACGGCATCGATTCGCATGCTCAGATAAATAAAATAACATCTTATTTTGCCTGGACAGATGTCTGACAGGAATACTTTCTTATTTTGACAGCATTACTCCTCTTGCATTTTCTGGACAACATTGGTACTTACAATCCGCAAATGCAGACTTTCATTTCAAAATTGAACTCTAATAATGGTTGAGGCAAGCTAGATCTACGATGACTTAGGAACGAAATGAGAAAACTTATAAGTACTCATGGAGACTACTGGTAGGCGAATGACAATTGTCTAAATTTAACTGACCGTGATCTTGTTTATTTGTGTCATCTCTATAGTCGATATGCTGATTCTCTAAGCCTGAGCAGTTTGCAAGTTGCGAATTGTATCAGAAATGGGAACCCAAAATAAACACGTATTGATAGACGGGGACGTGAAAAATTATATCTCATTTTCAAGTTGAAACGAAAACCATGGCACTTTAAGTCAGCTGCAAAGAAAACTAAAAATAATGCTCATGAAATTTAGTCAGCGACATATTTCTCAGTTTAGAGGAACTTTGTTTGCTAAACTGCCCAAGTTTTGATGAGAAAAAGACCAACGCATTTCCAACCTCTCCTCTTAATGTCAATCTTTGTCCATCAAAAAGGTTTTGTCAACCCCTACACAAATCATTATTTAAAAGGACAAGGTAGAAAGAATGAGACAAATGCGGCATTTTCTGTTTTGGTTAAAAATTTACAATGCCATTTTGATGGACTAAGCGTAAACGCATGAGAAGTGGTCAAAAATGTGCTGGTTTTATTTGTCTTCGAAACGGAAGAAATGTCATAAATGAGGCACTACTGGACTCATTGGAAGTATTGTAAGATAGATATGCTAAAACAGGACTATGAGCATTGGTGTTTACTTTTTATTGCCTGCGATAAGAACAGGATAAACTCTAATTTCAACGTGCTACACATACAAAATATTTATTTATGAATATATGTGAGAGCAGTTAAACAATATGAACAGTAAAGCTGAAACTGAAAGTATACTTTTTGCTTATCGGATGATCCAACAATGTATGGAACCATTTGAAACAGAAAGGAGATCCAAACTGTTAAAATACAGAGGAAAACTTTGCCAATCTGAGAAAAAATTTCAGTAGCCGTTTGATGTTTCCCTTTACAATTTTTTGATATAATTCGCTTCCTTATAACAAATAGAGGGTTCAAAAGTTCAACACCTATGTTTCCCTCAAATAAACTGAAACTGAGTCTTTGAGCACCGGACTTCTGTCAGGGAAAAATGGTAATGGAAGAAAAGTGCTTGCTTTTTCATTCAAGCAAAAGCTATCTTAGCTTTATATCAGGTCAATGAAGTGTTAAAAGCGTAAGAATGATTTCAGTTGATTTATGATCATTCACGCTTAAAGGAAATTGTCATCCTTTATTAGGAAACATGTTAAAGCCAGTTACTTATCTCAGGGGATCTGGAAAAGATTGCATGTTCCAATCAAAGACTTGAAACCTCTCTACAAGCGAATAAACAAATTCTTGTAGACGAAGATGATGGTAAACTTTAGCAGACATACGGTGCACGCTGCCTTGGAGCAGGTTTGGTTACTAATTTTTTTGCTTCCCGTCGAGAATGCCTAAGACGCTGCAATCAAACACAGGCAGTATACCTTGTGTTCGTTAATCCATCCGGACGAGATATCCCGCGGGCTTCTCTTTAGAGCCGGCGACCTCAAGTCAAATGCGACAGGGCAACTTGATAAGCCGAATCGCCGAAGAGCCTTATAAAGCAAATATGGCTGTGACTGTTTGTGCGCGTTTCTGCGTGACAGCACTTAGGATTCAAGTTTGGCACTCAAAGGCTAAACGGGACTGGCATGTTCTATTCTACAAACAAACTGCCTAAACTTTACTCCCATGTAACTTCAATATTGCGATCGCAGTTGAGAAGACCTGAGCCCGCGGCTACTTTAATCAAACACTTGAGTGGCTAACTGAACACGATCTAAGTCACAGATTTTAAGTATCTGTGGTTGAGACTGCCTGTCCGTTGGCAGAAAATTTGTCAAAAAAGTCACTACGGTTTTTGTAGGTCTTCATTCTCTATTTTGTTCTATCTGGTGCATATTGGCAGCCCCTACGCACTCGTACCAAGTTATTCATTTCTTCATGCGTACAAACTGAAGCAAACAACCGAGTCAAAAGTTGCTCTGAAGCAGTTACTCAAAGCAACGAAACCTTCTTTCAAGCCGAGGTTCCTAGAAGGAAAAACAAAAGTTAAGAAAATGGCGTGTGCGTGTTTTTTATCTACTTTCTTGGCTGTTTCTCGCGAAAACACCAAAAAACTGGAGGAAACCCTTGCTGATTGGTTTCGGCTTTCTCGAGATCACTGTTTAAGATCTTCTCCCGCGGCTGTTCGAGGTTGGACTGAGATTGCAGATTTTAAAATCAGAAAAGGAGGTATCGACACAGGTTTACTTACAAGACCCTAGAGACTGGTTTAATAAATTCTACAAAACAATAAATCCGGTGGATAGATGCAATGGCCATTATTTAGGTTTGACCGATCGTACTAAAATAAGTGCTGGTGTTCTTACTTATCCAAACTTGAGGTTTTGTATACTGCAGTACAATTAGTCATCACTATAAACCGACCTACATCGTTTTTTCAGTAAAATACTATCTATCAAGAAATTTCAACGTATAAATTACGTATTTTTCGCTAACTTATTTGTCTTTGGAGAACTTTTCACAGATCTGACATCATAAGCCAAAACTCGATTATTCAGGTATTCCTTAAAACGTTTAACGGAACCCTCATATGCTGCCGCATAACGACAGTGTTTATGAATGCCCTAACAACGTCAACAAGTTCAAAGTAACCTGACAGGGCAAATGAGTAACAAAAGTTCGCATGTTTGCCTCTGTACCAGTAGTTTGCTCGTATGACATTGTGTATCGGGCGTCTACTAATAATGGAATGCTTACTAAAACCGTGTTTCCATTAGCGGAACCCCTTCTTACGCAACAAGCTTCCATATGGTTTAAACAGCGAGGTTGTTTCCTGGGTGCTTAACTATTCGACTGTAAAAGTGCATATTATAGTTGGTCTCCAATAAACTCTGTGCATTCTGGAATTTAACCTGTTGCGGTAAGACAGTGGAAACAGTGACTATTTTTTGTTAAACTGTAAAGAATACGCAGTTATTTGGATGAAGTTGAGAGAACGCAGCTCAAATTTGCGCAGGGACTCGTGAACAGAACCTACACCGCTGCATTTGGACAATCTGCAACAAAAGTATTGGCTCATCGTACTATACTTCGGCTTTAACAGATTTATAATAACAATCACCTTTGAGTTTCGTGGACCTCATTTGCCAATAGAGAGGAACAAACAGAGCCTCGTTTTTGATTCATAGCCCCGATATTATTTTCTGTGCAAGCGTATAAACCGTCTTGATTTATGCAAGCCACTCAGTGATTTTATAGTCTGTAGAGCCACATCAGTCGGTTAATAGACGCTATTCAGTTTTCGGTCGCTTTTCATTAATTTAACATTAAGTGCGCAGTAGGCGGCTACTACCGCTCCTACGATCCTCTCAGCATTCAGTCGTGGCAACTTTGAGAGGCAAACACAGTTGGGGTGGCCTAGAATCCGGAGTCTAGTGCGTATAAACATATCATTCGAAGGGATCCCTTCGGTCGCTAACGGCGATGATTTTTTAAATACGTGTATATCGTTTCTCGAAGAAGAAACCACTCATGTCAAAGTTGTTTCATTAAAACCTTTTAGACTACAACTGTGACACCGAATCGGAAACGACGTCCTAACTGAGATAGGGTATGTAGCGTGAATTTAGATATGAAAAAGCGATCTCGAAGCAGCGAACTCTTGTCACAAATTTTTCGTCACGTCTACACTTAAAGGGCACGTCAAGACAACTTTCCATATCGACTGACGAGGTTTTGAGTAAAGCTTAATAACAGAGATTCTACTAACTAATGAGAAGAAAGCCTTCGATAATGACTCAGGCGTGTCCTTTATTGATGCGCTTTGACTGAAAAAATGCATACTCGCATCTGTGCCGCTAGTTCTTTGGAGTCCGTTCAGACGGTTGTTTATCGCAAAGTGCTACTGAAAAATAAGAGCACTGACAATGTCGCAAGCCAGTCTGGACTATAGCCTTGGCTCCTCCCATCCTATGATACGTTGCGGCTTCCTAATTTCGAACAGACTAAAACCGGACATTCCGGTTATACTGTCTCCATCTGAAGCATTTACCGGTCTTTCCTTCCTCGGCACCATTTACCTGCCCGCCTAGACTCTGTAACGTATCTCTAAATCCTAATCGGAACGTACATATTCCACCCTACGGTTTGGACACCAAAATAAGGGCTACGTCTTTACGACTGAATACTTTTAACCCCGCCAGAAGTCATAGGTCAACAGTAAAGTTTTGACGTAATATTCAAGGTTTAGAAGACCTGGTTCTGACTTCCAGAACGTTCCGGCCGATAGTTGGGTAATGTCTGACCACCGAAGACCAAATTAGTAATTCTCTTATTTTCTGAGTTTTCGAGTAGTGTTTCTTGATCTCCTTGTTTACATTTTTTGATTTGACAACAGAAATGTAAACCCCCGAAGAGCTACGTCATTGAATTCCACTTTCTATACAATAAAACCGTAAGCATGAAACTGTCATCGTGCCATTCGTAGAAATCAATTAACTGTCTTTTATAATGCTTCTATGTGAATTTACACGTTCCAAGGCAACGCCAGTTATGTCTTGTATAGCTCAGCGGGAGGAAGCAGAGTTTTTAATCTGGGTAAGTATCGACAACTTCAATGGGTGCCCGTTGTCGAGTTTTTTGAGCTATTTCGTCTTTTGATGACTAATTTGCCGAATTATTTGTGGAATACTAGCGATTTTTAAGCATTAAACGTTACTAGTACATCTAAAATGAGAATCTCCGCATTATGTATACCCCATCACGCAAGGCATTTGTGTGCCTTGACGGATAAATTAATTTTGACTTTGGAAAGTGAACGATATTTCTCCTGATTGTCAGTATCCAGGGAAGAAAATATAAAGTCCTCGAATCTGCCACAGAAACTCAAATTGTACTCCGATTCTTAAATGCATATTATCTTTGCCGCCCACATACGATTCCTAAGGAATCTCAGTTATCTTTGTTCTTGAGTTTGACGATCGTGTAGACTCCTTCTAATGTTTCTTATGTTTGCAAGCGTACAATTTTCAAACATGTACCCTTACCTTATGGGGCACCGATCAGGCTGCGGAATTACGATTTCTCCAGATAAAAACCTTGGAGTTCTTTCAGACTTAATCTGCGCAGATATGTGGACAAAACCTTATACGATCGGCTTCTCAAGCAATCCCTGCATACAGATTTTACTCCGTATACTCTAATGAAAAAATCTTCTACCGATTTTCTATTCAGTTAAACTTCCAAATCGAAGCACTCTACTCGGGTCATGGACCCTTCTTCAAAGTTGAAAGTAGGCGTTGGCTGTCGTCGGAATTGCGGTTTAAATCGAAAGATCCAAGGACGGAAACTCGCTTGCGATTGTCGGCGAATGCCTCAAGTGATGTATTCGTGCGTAAATCCGAAAATTAGGCCAATAAAACTTTTGTTTCAGTGACTCATACTCTTCTGAGTTGTACAAATGTTTAAATTCGACAACGAAAAGCCACTGTAGCCGTGACAACTGAAGTAAAGTAAATAATTAGGCAATTTTTTAAGGCTGCTTATTTAAGCTGAACATACAAGCTAAGTCCCTAAGTTGTACATAAACATTGCCTTAACAAACACTATTCGCAGGGATATCAGCGGACTCCTACAGAACAGGTCTGTGCCAGTCACACGAATAAACGTTAGCAGCACTTTTTACCCTAGCAAATAGCCTCGAAAGTCATAGGTCATGAATATTAATCAGATGAAAGATGCAGAATATTATATTTGAAGCATGGGACTCGAGATTACTTTAATCCCGTCGTTTTTATCAGTGCTGCTTAAATGAACGACCTTAAGTGAAGACTTGGATCTCCAGCGTTCTAAATGTGCGTACATTTGGTATGTGTTTAGTACAGGTGGCAATTTCGAAAACTGGTGAAAACTCGATTTCCAATATGCCTATCAAACAAAGCGATGTTTTGTGGACATCTGACCTTTCAAAAGGCAGGTTCGGTTCTGCATCTACGGTTACTGTTGGGTCCAGCGCAGCGCCCACACTCCGATTGGTGAACGTCATTTTCACTGTCTAGATGACTGTCCACGTCAGCTGCGCATCGTAAATCAGCGCCTGTGTTACTAACTCATCCAGGTTTCCTTACCCCTGGTGTTCTGCAAGTACGCGCTATCAAAGTTGTGAATGCGTCTCGGAGTTCAATATGACGACTGACTGAGCCGTCAGCCTACACCTAATACTCCTATCCCACCTCATGGTTTTCATGACCCTCAGATCAAAATCTGCACTCGACGACTAGTTTCATAAAAAAAACTCACATTTTCCCCTACTTTATCATATCCGGTAGACGACGATAAACTTCTTTTCAATATGGATGGGGCCGTCTAATCGCACCGTCATCGGCCTCGTTGAGTTCCCCTATAGAGGACATTCACCCAGGATGACGTGAAGATACCGAACTCGGTCTCTTATACTGTTTTCATCTATGAGATGTTCCGCTATGACTTTACGTTTTTTGCTTTGTTCCAGTCAATTTTTAAGAGGGAAGAAGTAGGCCAATCCTGGGAAATTTGGGAGTAAAGAGCTACCCATAATCATTTGCTGAGAGAAACCGATAGCCTCATACCCAGTTAAAGGCTGTTAGCGTCTTGAGGGCAGCTAAATTAAAATCACAAAGTCCAAATGAAAGCAAATTTTCAGCGAATATTCCCATGTTGCAATTGAAAAGTCAAATTAGCGAACACGTGTTTCCAGTAACTCTTCATCAGGCCAAAACGGTTACAATGAAGTTTAAGTTATGTGAATTACATGACTTATAAATGATTCGGGGACAATTAACATCGATCGTTCCCACGCCACTCGCATGACGAGGCGTGCTATGGCATGGTCGGCGTGTCGTGGTAATTGGGTTCAGGGGGCGAAGAGGAGGGGGGCATAAGCTGTGAGTGCGTCGTGTACCTTGTGCACCCACCCTGGCATCAGGAGTTTGGAGCGACGTTGGGGTCGGCGTCGGCCACGGAAGACAGAGCGCCTGTGTCAGAGTCTTCTGACAGTATAGCACTGGATTGGCTAGCCGTATAGCCACTGCCTCAGCTGTAGCTAGCACCCGTTGGCGTAGGCCTTTGGAGAAGCCTGCTGGTGTCCGGTAGACAATCTGAAAGGCTTCTTTGGCAAATGTATCTAGCTTTTCTTTAACGGACTGTGCCGTCTTTCCTCATTAGTAATCATTCCGTATGGGGTAGTGGGCCGTTGCCAGTTGTAATTTATTATCGCTACTTATTTAAGTATCCTTTTAAGATTCGAATGGTTAGAACAAACTGTGAACTTTTAAAAGCTTGTGAACTAGCCAGTACGACTAAATAAAAATTCACTAATCGGAAACAGCTGGCCTACAAAAGGGTATGCTTTAACTGCCTGTTGAAAAAGTGTAATGAAGACATGAGGCTGACTATAAAATCGTCGCATGGAAAGCGCTTCCCTACTTCTCTAATTCGATTCATCTATTTTTTCGAAATCTATCCGGTTATTCATCTACTATTAATATATTGTCGAATGTAATAATATGTAAAACTTTTTATTTGTTTAAACAAAGATGAGCGTCAGATTGTTAAGGTCAACATTTGAATGTGCGTCGACATTATTTAAAAGTTTCAAATTAAGCTAATTAAAAATCATTCCGGGATATCCTTCAAGATTTCAAATCATAGATTAACTACTGATGAAAAACAAATTGACCTATTTTTCTTGGTAGAGACTAAATACAAACACTTTTTCTTCAGACTACGTTTAAGTAAGTACATTTCGATAAATTACAATAAGTTTATATCCATAAGTAACAGTAAGTTGATGAACAGGCCAACGGTTAGCGTGCTAAACCTGCGCTTAAGTAGCGGATAAACCCTTTCTATTACGAAGTTACATTACGTGTTACGTACTTATTATGTACCAGTCATTCTAATGATAGTGTAGAATAAACTATCTTTTTCGCACCATAAACCACAACGCGGATTAACCACGAAAATATGTATGGTCACCGAATGTAAAACAGTCTCTAGAACTCTCTTGAAATGAAGTGCTCAGCCGTCACATATTTATTTCTAGCGCTTATCGGTCGACCGCTGTCTGAACAGGTGTGGCTCTAAGAAACCCGATTACTTTTGGTGATTGCCCGACATTTTGTTGTTTTAAGGGTCGGTTTCTTGCGGCCGAATAACTACGCAGTCAAAATATGAGTGTGGATCGTTGCGATTAGTTCGTTTGAGATAAAATACTGTTAGTCATATCGTAAACGCTTGTTTGTTCCCGGAAAACGCCAACTTGAAATCAAAGATATTAAACCTTTTATCTACAACCACCTTGCGCTTAGTCGAACCGTCGATAGCTGTTAGTTACACGTCCTAGTTTAAAAAGCCGCAGTATGATTTAGGCCAAATTTTATATTATTCCCGGTTTCGTGAGCATGCAATATACGACCTAATCGAGTAGACTTTTGCTGTACTGTTTCCTATCTTTCGAAATTATTACTGAGGACCGTAGTCCCGCCCTTGATTATGTTTTTTTCTCCCACCGCGAACCCTATGTCAAGATCTCGTCGTCCCCCTCCTCCTCCTCCTGAGCAAAAAACGCTCCGCTGCAAGAGGTAATGGAGATCGGCGCGGATTTCGCTTATTCAGCAGAACATGTTACGCTGGTCCGCGTTTGCGTCGGAATCAGTCGGGCGTCGAGCGCCTTTCCATCGTCGGTAAGACCCTCCTCAGCGTTGCTCATCGCCACCACCACCCTTAGCCCCGGGAGACCCTCCCAGGTCTTCATTTGTTCGTATGGGAAGTGCGCAGGCCTATGGCGGATATCTCCGTTGTGGTCGACTGGTATATTTTGGGTAAACGCTAAAATGTTGATGCTACTGAAAAATTTATGCGTCCTGGTGCGCGCGCATGCCTCCTCGCGCGCACATTCATGGCTGCACAACAGAAGGGAGATGATTCTAATGAGGCTGAGGCCAGAAGAAGGACGACGAGTGGGGCTCAACGTAGGTTTGGGCCGACTTAGCATTTGCATATATATATATATATATATATATATGTATATATGAATATCTTACTTCTTAGTTCCCTCGATATTTGGGTGTACAGTTTTGACGTTTTATTAATATTTGAAACATTTTTTCCCGGGTATGAATTGAAAACAAGCATGTACAGCAGAATTTATTGGGGCCAATAAATTTTGTGACGGCTTTTCAACTGCAGCCCGTCTCTGCATAACATAGGTAACGAATGAAAGCGCACAGCAGTATGAATTTGTACAGAATGACAGTGCATAAGAGCAAGGTCAAGGTTCAAGGCAATGAATAATCAGATAAGACGTCCACATAAGCATCATATAGGAAAGAGGGAGACGAAATGTTAATTTCCGCGGGCTAAAAAAGGCTGGCTAAAAGTGATTCCTTACCAGTAATGTTGAATACTTCACCGACATTTGGACTGAAATTTGACCAGAGAAATCATCTTTCTGTGCACTCGGGGAATTAGTTCAGTCGCAAAATATGAAGACAAGAACTCAGTGTTGGTAAATGTGTCATTGTTGACTACGGGTAGGAATTGCTCATTAACCCTTCACAATTATAAATTGGCTTAAGTTGTACAAGATGGGTTAACAGCTAATGAAAAGGTTAAATGCAAACGGAACAGTTTCTCAAAGAGTGCTTGGGCATGACGGTAAATAAAGTTGAAGACGCAGGAGGATAAAAAATGAACAATTTCTGAATATATAGATGCCTTTCCCTAAGGTCAGAAATTCGATTTTGATTCGCAACTAAAAATTGCTAAGCCTGCCGTCTATTTAAACCACAACCACTGTCCAAGGCTCCACATATGAATCTATGCTCATTTAAGGAATTCACACAGTGATTAATTGAGTTAGCGTCTGCTTGCCGAGATGTCTACGACTCAAGAGATGTTTTACGTTGACTTCCTCTAAAGCTCTGCATTTCAGCCTTTTTCGAACTTTGTGGGGCGCTCATTAAAACAGTAAACGATTTCCGATGTTACAAGCCTTTTACTGCCATCCTCTTCTGCAGTCGTTTTTATGATAATGCAGGGTTTGTTCGGACGGCACAATGAGGGTCTTACTATGCTCATAGTCGTGGGCAATGAAATAAGTATTAGCCTCAATATAACTGACTATCTCTTTGCATGCTTCATCGTTATGACTCCAGCGGTGCCAACACCCCATTAAGACGTGATGATTCTGTTACACTGTTAGGTTTTTTATACAGGTATGTTAAATTTTTGGCGTCGCTTGACCTGTGATAGTTGTTTAGCTGGCCGTCGTGGTCTATCTAAATGGTGAATTCACACGCGCGGACCACGGGCCAGAGTTTTGACTTCATGCCTAACAGTGAGGCTAGTTCAGTAGAAAGAGACGCGATCACTGGAATAAGGATTATTGGCCTAAATTTCCGGATTCGCACTAGAGCCCATTATCGGGGACAATCCAGGTGGATTGACTCCGGTTTGCTGCTAGTTTACGATGGAGATAGACAGAGAGAGGACAGAACCAATGAGCAAGAATCTAGGACACATTATCCTTCATTAAAATTTACTAACATACTTTGAGCTGCCGAGATATGTTAGAAGACGAACCTCCGGAAACTGCAAACTGATGAGTCGACTCGTTTTTCCTCCTCCCGTTCGAAAGTCAGATCATTTTGGCTACCGAATGTGAACCGTCTAGCAACTTTCTTTAATGGGACTTCAAAACCCTTGTTTTAAAACCCGGTTGGCCCGAATATGGGAACCAACGATAACGTAAAACTTTTGGCGTAGATTCTTCCCTTTCAATCACTGTTCCACAACTATCTCTAGTCAGCCTGACATTGGCTTGTCAGTGTTGCATATTTGGTCTGAAACATAATTTAATTAAAATAATTACAACGTGAACTACAGGAGCAGTGGTGTTAACGAGCTTTACCGGGAAAAGATTAAGGACGGACACAGGGATTCTGTGAACTATAAGCGGTCGCCCAATCGTCAGAAGGTCGGTTATGGGAACATCATTCATAATTCTACACCCATAGAGTAAGAATGTTTATTTATCGTTATATTTGCCCTTATTTTATTTAAGAGATAGATTAGCACCATATACAGATAAAACGTATGTTTTAACACTTCAAATGGAAAATCTGAGAATGCCGACCTTTTCAGTTACATTCCATCAACACATTTTCATTAACTTCAGTTCCTTAATCTCTTCAGAAAGATATGCGCTGCCTTAGAGTAAATCCTTCAGAGTGAATTTTACGGGCTCGGTCTAAAAGTTGATGTGAATATTTGAGCCAAAATCCATCACCGTCAGCAAAATAACTATTCTGTATTGCTAAACTACCTTGAACCAGCCAGTGGTAAATCCATATTGCCTGTTGGTAGACTATTTATATTATGTTGTTATCCCGCCGAAGGTGATTGATTTCTGTTCAACTTTTGTACTGAGCCCACAAAGCTTTATTCCGAAGAATTAACTCTAAGGTAGCGCCTAAATTTTTGACGAAGTTAAAAACCTAACATCTCGAAACCGGGGTATCGACCAGAAAGCACACAGGAAAATATAGGGCACCCACTGACTGATCGAACCCTTCGCAGCTTTCTTGCAGCGGCAGAAGGTCAGTGAAATACGTATCAAGACTTTTAGATAATGGCTGTACTGTCAGTTTGGTAGACCGTGCAACCTGCGCACACCTTTAATATACTTAATTCTTCGGACTTTCAATAAAATGAAGGCAAGAAGTTTTGCAGATAAGAGACAATCCGAAATTACCTCTGATGGGACAAATAATGGAGCATAAGATGGCTCCAAAACCTACCCTCCCCATCAAGAACGCACTTAGTGTCTTGCTAAAAATATTTTCACTGCGCAACCCAATTGCAGTTATATTCCCCTCTGAAAAAGAGAGGCCGCCCTTAAGCAGAATATTTCTGCATAAATTCGCATCATTTATTCTTCCAAAAAACTCTCCCTGAAGATGGCATGGGACGATTTCGGCAACTGTGAAATATTTTTGTTCAGATATACCCATGTTAACGCAGTTTCGATGACTTGTGTTAGTGGGCTTCAATACATTTCTGAGAGGTGTTAGCCGCATTGGAATAGAGACCTATTTTAAAATTGTCATCTAATCAGATAACGTCACTACCGTTGACGTTTTGATGACTGCAGAAGCACTTACAATTCTCCTCTTTGGAGCAAAACCATTTTTCAATTTTTGCATGTGATGTTTGTACAGAGTACGAAAGCAGGTATAAAATAGTACCTCTTGTTCAGCAAAATGGATTCCATCTTAGTTACATGATTCTGATGCCTACAGATCTACTCAAACTGCAGGTCAAAACAAGCTCATTCCGTTCAGTCTTGTAGCTCTACTCTTAGATATTCCTTTTATTTGTAAATCGATATTTTGCTTAGCTGCCGATCTAGACAACTTGACAAAATAAATGTATTAACGGATACCTGACACGTCCTGCATCACTGTTGGAAAATGAGTGTCTCTGAAATGTTTATAGAACAGTTACATGCAGGAATCAAGGCAAATAAAGTAAATGAGGAAAATCCCTATAATGAACTCAAACGGATGAGTGACAGTTCTAGGAATAAACTCCAAAAAGTGGTATAAGAGGTTACAGATGTGAACAGAAGGCAATTGTCGGTACAAGCTTCTTAGATACATGATGTTTTGTACGGATGATTTTCACCGTTCATAATCGAGAACAAATTATTCACGCTGTTTCCATAATGTGCTTTCTCCCACTTTGTTCTCGCCTTCACAGAATCGATTGCGTCTAGTGGTGAGTTCACCATTTGCTACGCTAATTAACACTTTCCAATATCTGACCTGGACCTCGGAGGAGTCATTCGTGAGCGAGAATGTGCGTATTTGTCCACTTTCGAATACGCCTGTTGTGCCATTTGGAAGATAAATACATCGACCGGCTGCTACCTATACGTAAATAAGACAGGAAGAGTCACTCACAACACGCCCCAAACTACTGAGCCTTAGTAACGGAAGATCAATATCATTTGACTGGTCAAACTACTTTGGTTTGCGCCTGGGGCAGCCTATATACGTCCGTGCTACCGTTGTAACAGTCACACATCCATTCATGGCAATGGTTGATCGCGCAGGCAGAAAAAGAGAAACTTTGTACCACAAGATGTCGTTTTCACGCCTGAATTGTTTTTGGAAAGAGCCAGTATATCCAGCCGTCTAAAACATCGAGCGCAGCATCAACTCTATTCTACGATCGACTTTCCCCTGACATTTTGAGGACTTCTGTATGTACGCATACCACTCCGGATCAAAAACATATCGCTTATTTTATAAGAATCATGCGGATAGTTAGAATCTGATGTAACCTTAAGAAAAACAATCAGGCCCGCCAATAAAGGACCTAAGGCTGTTGCTCAAGAACGGCTTACCTTAACATACACCTTATTGGGTGACGGCAGAATCATGCAACAAATGGCACTCCCAAATTGTGCGCTCGAAAGCATTTTTTGTGAAAACCAATTTTACTGGTAACTTAGGTGAGTTTCGAAAATTTATTGAATGAATATAAAATTCGTTATCATTTAATTTGCAGAAGTCAACCATTATCGACTATTAAGGAAAATGCAATACCTACCCTTCATGAGTCGAACGCCAATAAAATCGTATATGTAACCACATTGGCCATTTCATAAAAGTGGGCTCGGTATGACATTTATGGAATTGATAGCGTTTGACAAAACCTTGTTATATAAAAAGCAGCTTAAATTCTGCTGTCCACGCATAATAAACATTTTCGCGAATTTTTAAGCTATTAAGCATAATCTTTAGGCTATTCTTCAAAATTTTTTTGCTGTATAAGGAAAACTAGATGGTGAGGGGCGAAAAAAATAAATCGTCATTCACACTTTGGACAGAACTGCATTCATTTCTAACTTTCTCGCTTTTTAAATATTTAGTCACTTGGCATTACTATAAGGTGTTCAGGCATATTTTAACTGACCAACTAAAGCATACATGCCAGTTTAAAAAAGAATAACTGTTACTGTTCTGAAAACACATTTGTGCAAATGACCTCATTTGCGAGTCTTCTTTAATAGGTTTTATATCACTCATCTAGGAGCACAATCCCCTGAAAAACGTTCGGCCTCATCTTTGAGGACGCACACTGTACCATGTCACAAGAAGCTATTTTTAAATTGTGCATGCCAAAGGGCAAACTCGAACCACGCACAGGATCATCAAGGAAACAAAGTCAAGCTCCCAACCAGAAAAATTAAAAAAGTCTAATAGCAAACATGACAGCAGGAATGAGAGAGGAGTGATTATTTTATTAAAAAGAGGACGTTGATTACTGTAATCTCCTAACAAAAGAGGGGTCCTTTTACCGGCATATTAGAATATTGTCTTTATGCTGAGGTCATTTTGGAAAGAAAATTTCGTCAGGTATAGCGGATCTCAAAAAAATATTTCACAAGAAAAGTATCTACTGGAAAAAGATCTGGATGTATGCAGTCACCATTTGTCCTGCAATAACTTCTAGAAGAAGTCCGCAACAAGATATACACGACGTAGGAAATTAAGTACCACAGTTTCCGCAAGTATGTGTCTTGTCTAAATTTTGCTTGACCAGGTCAACTTCTCCGTGGTATTAAAAACAAATATTTGTTGAGTATTCAGAAAGAAATTTCTTGCAAAACGTCAAATGAAATATCGTTTTCGTCTTTCGGCAGACTGTTGTATGGGCTGAAGAATGGGTAGCACAATCAAAAGACATGTAAAATCTTAATAGGCGTTCTTTAGATATTGCCATTTTTTACTACAGACATTAGCTGCCTTAAAATTTACACTAGTGCGTAACAGCAACTGAGGAGTAGCCAAGAGAAAGTATTCTCCGAATTCGAATTAAAAACGAATGGTATCTTTGCAACATCTAGAATTCGCATGAAATAAGGGTCGTATGGGAAAGTCGACTCTCCTTGGGAAAATTTAGACGTCTTTGAAACTGCAAATTTATGTATCGATCCAAATTTCCGGCAGTCCGTGGAGACTTAAGAGGCACTTATTGCCCCAACATATTTTCGAGTAGACGGATTCATGCCGTCTCTCCTCGCTCAAAGTCGCGTGCTTCCTTTGCAGCCCATTACGACAACATAGTCCATCTGTTCAGATTTTCCCATGTTAAGTCTCTCCTGAGTTGCCATATGTATCTGTTATTTTCTGGGCATGGGATATAAACAGTAGACCTCCTTAGAATCACAATACTGACACTTGGATGCTTTACGTGGTAGAACTTAAATTAGTCTTTAATAAACTTATCACTGTTTTTCAGGGAAGTGAAAAAGTTGACTGAACATTCAAAATTTTCCTTGGGAAAAGATGGTACTCAGACATCCGTCCAATCAATTTGCTTAAAGGGGCGACTTGGTAGAGAAATTGCTTTAACTGATCTAAAGCTTATTTTTGCCGACTTCCATTATTTACATTCACTTTTCTGGACGATTATTTTCTATGTTAGGATGAGTCTACATATGTGGCCAAGGCGGCCATCTGCATTAAAAAAAATGCCTAAGCATTCATTACTTCAGGTAATGCTTTCAATAAATATTTTATTTTAAAGGTTTTGGTAAGCAAATATCATAGAATCTACCTTTATTGCCATTTGAACAAAACATTGGATATCGTGAAAAATTTATTGATGTTTCAAGAAAAATCCGAAACTTAACGTACCCCAGAAAAGATCTCTAAAAAATTCCCCGGAAGGGAAGTTCTCTTGATGTACACGAAAGGATATGTAAAAGATTTCCCTTGTCAATTCTATTCAAATCTCTCAGTGACTGACCGGCCTGTCTACATGCGCCTACGGTAAGACTCTCATTCCTGTGACGTATCTGTCGGTAAAATCAAGCGCATTCTTATTTGTTTTGATCGACCGCATCTAAATAATGTTCGTGCGGAAAAATACAGCCATTTTTCGTTAAACTATTTTAAAATCTGTACCCAAATTGCAGACTGTTGGCCAAACAATATACTTGATGTTTCACTGATTCATTAATCATATTCAGATGCAAACTTTCCTAGAAAACTACTTTCAAAAGTTAGTCTACTTGATTTGTTTTATTTACTTAGGTATCTGCACGGGTGGGTTTTCCGCACACCTAAAACTTGAGTTTACTCGGTCACAATTACATTTTACGTCTTCAAGATGTCTGCTTTTCTAAAAATATTGTTATTTCTAAATAACTTAATATTATTTCAACTACCTTACTTATACTTTCAGTTTTCTTAAGGCCGTTTATTACCAATTCAGACCTTTGGTCCATCAATGCCGGATTGCGAGCAGCTAGCTACGTTCAGGTAAATTTCGGCACATTTCATGAGTTAAATTATTTATTGTAACAGTCAAACCAATTTGGTTGTTGATACTACAAAATAAAATGCCAAAAGGTGGTCGAGTGACTAAAGGAGCTGGCAAATACCAACGCTGCTGTTTTAAGGTAGAAATATCCAACTAGGCAGGACAAGTATGAGGCAAGTTTTTCAATCCATGCTACTTCCCAGTTATGCGGTCAAATTTGATAGTGTATTTAGGGTAAAAACAACGTGAAGTGCTACTAGTTGTTCACTACCTGTTTTGTTTTTTAAAGTTTCTTAACTGCAATTTGTTGCTCTACTGCTGTTGGGATTCTAACTGCATTAGTTTAGCTTATTCAGAGACCATCCATGTTTGTGAAAGTCCTCCATTTACTCTGTCAAAAGTTAGCTGACATCTTGCAGCGATGAGGACCGATGGACGTTTATCTGTTGTCACCCTGACATAGTGCAGTTGATAGACCAACCTCTTCGGGACAGGTCGACAAGACAGTGGTCATTTCTCCTCCTTCGATTTCTTCACGTGTACGCATAATTGCTGTGCGCACGAGACAGAAGTCCTTATCATGTTAACTTTTCTAAAATTTTTTGGTCCCGAAAATAATAGTTCTATCTGCATTCATTTCTATTTTGCAGATGACCACTCGTGCATAAAGGGTAGGTGGGCAACGTAGGAAGTAGCTTGAACGATAAAACTTACCTCAGATTCCATAGCATAGGAGCTTCCTTCAGTCTAGTATCGGTACGTTCATATCTGTCACGGACAAGACGTTGAAAATTAAGCAGCCGAATAATAGGTTAGGAAATATTGACGGTTATCTGCTTGTACTTAAACATTTTCGTGTCCATATGTCTGCTAAGAACAAGGGTTTATTTGAAGCTAGGAATTAACCTCCAAGTTGGTGTAGATGGCATATCATACCCGTTTCAAAAAGGCTGCATTTATACTTTAAATTAGGGTTTCGAGTTTTATTACGGATTGGTTGGAGTAGTAGGAGTCATTTCATAAAAGCAAATATCGCAAGTATTCTTCTATTTATTATTTGTTCAAATATTGTTTAAACGTTTTGTCTTCTTAATCGATACTTTGTTCTCTAATGCATGTTTAACTTTCCTGCAGTCTTCGTGTGCGTACCTATAGACATGGCGTCAAGATATTTATTAACTTTTGTTTTACTTTTTCCTAATTTAAACATATCGATTGACGTTCAAAACAATCTCCGCCGAAGTTTTCCGTGAAGTTACAGTTTCTGCTTGAAGGTCAAGTATATAGAGGAGTTGGTAGGTTACCTAGGACCCCAATCTGCGTTCGCTATTTGCCACTGCCTTCGCGTAAAAACCAGAAAAACAGTGAAAAACTAGTTATATATCATAATTGCGGTCTAATGGTCTCCCAGTAAATGATATATTTGAAATCGAGTTTAGAAAGTCGACCTTCTTTGAAGCTCAAACCCTTGAATAAGGCAGTTTTGTCATCCGGTTTACGCAGGAGAGAAGTAGCAAGATCAAGTCAGTTACTCGATTTTCGATTAAATTTGAGGTCAAACGGGTTAATCAGGTGCATCTTCGAGACGGAAATCTGGTCCGGGCACGCTATCGAATTAATCGGTTTTGTACAATTCAACCAGCAATTACAGCTGACTGAATAGTTGATCAGCAGAGCAAAAGAATTTAGGAAACATGGATTCCCCGAATACAGATGATCTTGCCCTAAACTCCGGGAGGTTAGTGTTTTGGTTCAGAGGGTTTGTGTTAAGGTCAGGTTATGGTGATGAGTGATAATGTTTGGGCTAGAGTTAAAGTCGGGTCACGGAAATGTCGTTACCCCCTGGAGTTCAGCCCGAAGTCATATGTAATACAAGGGCTCCATATGCTTGTGCGTGACTAAAATTTGTTCGGTATGCGGTATCAGCGGCAAACCAGATGGAAGTAAGACATAAATGGTAACGGTTGCTCAGAAATATTTGTTTCCAAAGATATCCGTGGTGTCTAAACGGAAAGACAAAGCAACAACCCCTGAAAAGAAAGGGTTCCTTGCAAACTTGTTCTTTTTAGACGCCATCAAAATACTTATTTGTTTTTGTAAAAAGTTTGCCTGATTTTGCCGTTGTTATTGCTATGGTTGCCACATACCTTACTTTACAAGCTATGTATCTGTATATATGTAGTGTCGCCTGAGGGTAAATTGACGTAATTAACATATGACACTTTTTTCAACTCCATCCAAAAAAGGCTTTATTGTTTCCATACTGAGTGGCCAGTTTAGTGGCAAACATGTGTTATAAATGGATGGTTGATCAGTATTAAGTAGTTCTCATTTGAGTAGTAAATGAAATGTCGTTATATAATAGGTCTAGAAATCTACTACGGGGTCAATCATTTTAAAGAGCACTAGTTGTATAGATCGTTTTATTTTATCCCGACGTGATCTCTGATCATTCATAGTAATATGTCCGTTTAAATGCAGAGTCGGTAAACTGATTTTTGAGCTAAGTTTCCTAGGAATAATCGAAGCTGTCCTTTAAACTTAAAATTTATATTGAAAGGGAGGGCAAAAGCTAATTTACGTATTCATCATTCATAAGTGTACGCTTTAAGAAAATTAATTTCACCCGGAAGAAGACGCGGTGATTTTAAGCCGACGATGACCAGATCAGTAATTTCAGTTGATTTTATTTGGCGGTTTTATTACCAGCAGATTGCAAAACATGGTCTGCCATAAAATGACGCGAGTTAAGACCTTTTAGACGAATGTCCTCTGTTGATAGATGTCCAATTTTAAAAGCGCTGCTTGCTCGCACTACAAGGTTTAGTGGGTGAATTCCTGTACATTGTAATTAAGACTGACCATTTAATATCAGACCCCCAAGGCTCGGTTTTTCAGAATAAATCACTGATATAAAGATCGCTATGTACTACAGACGTCCACAAAATGAATTCCGTCAGAAACTTCATGATGCTTACAAACAATTCAAAAGTCTCGTTACTGTGAAACGCTACTGACAAATGGCAAATGTTGTTGGAACGAACATTTGATACTGGTCCTCCGAAACCAAGGTTGGCATACAACAATGGTATATTAACGTATTAGCTTCTGTATAAGTGCAATGTAATTATTAAGAAATTATCCATATTCGTGTGCATAGTTAGGCCGGTTGCGAATTTGCAAACCAAACGTACCACTTCAAAGGGTTTTCTCGGCATAATTTTACGATGTAACCTGGACCTTCGTGCACTGATCTCTGCTACTGATTATCATCAGTTGACTCCGAAGAAGTGCTGAGGATAAGTTAATCGAACGCACACGGTTCCAAGATCGGAGCGCCGACCAGAAACGAGAAATATTAGCTTGAGCAGACGTGAACTCACACCATTCTTACGCGTACGTTTATGAGGAAGGTCCTATCAAGAAGAAGGCCCACCAAAGACTGGGATTTCAGGTTTTGGCTCATCGACCTTACATTTTTAATATGCAAACTTTCCTTTCTGTTGCAGTTCCAACGCATATTGTTTTTAATCGCGTTAAAATAGACTATAATAGCAGCATCTACAGTTTTCCCATAGTTTGTGCATAGTAGTTTCAGAGATTTACAGCCATCATAGCCAACTGTTTCAATGAAATGAATTTGTTAAAAATATATTTACTTCTTGCAAGACAGCAGGCACTTTTTATATTCCTTCTTAA
>CACRXP010001993.1:2820-20437 GCA_902702965.1 Spirometra erinaceieuropaei
GGTTTGTGCCGCCTGGTCCACGATGGTCCCCCGGCGTGGACCAGGCGGCACAGCGTGGATTAACTACTGTTATTGTACTGGCAGTTCTCTGGCACCTGGTTCGTTGCCGGTAGATGAACCTGCGCTCCCGCTGTGTATACAGGTGGCGGACATGGCTGCCCAGTCATCCTCATCCTTCTGACCCGTCGTGTTGTTGCTGGCTAAAATCCTGGTCATTTGTTGTGTGGACCAGGGGTGTAGTATTACACTTAAGTGAGGGTCGGGCTGTGCTGGCCACCTGCGTCTGCTCTCACCTCCGGTCTTCTTGACTGTGTCTTGACATCAGGTCCAGCTTGGGAGGAGGACGGAGTGCGGCAGACGCTGCGCAAGTCTGCCATCACTGTAAACTAATTAACACGCAAGTCACAGTGCCTGCTCTCACCCTGCCGTGGAGCACACGGTGGACGTTGTCGGGCATGACATTCGAACAGCAAGTAGCAGAAAGCCTAATCCTGAGGCTTTTCAGTCAAGCCAAAATGTCGACTTTTAAATGCACTTCTTTTATGCCGCTTGCAAACATCACACGAGCTAAAAATGACTACTTATTTGATAAGCCTGCTCCACTGATTTTCGATGCCCTTATAGATCTTGGCAAAGTTCACAGAGTGAATGCGCAACGTATACTTTCCTTTACCCATTTAATAGGAAATTACGCCGTCTTATGCTCTTCTACTAGAAGGTAGGACACCTTAAGGCTTAAAATTGGGCATTTATGGGACTTTTAAGACTATGGAATGTCTGTGCCAATAGCAACATACCTTTCTGTTTAATGACGACTATCACTGAGTATACGAATTGGTCCATACCAACTGTATAATTTTATGAACTATATATGCATGGCACTTTCCTTATGGCATAACGGAATGCATGATTACCTTTAAACAGACAGGGGCACAGCTTGTAATTTGTGGTCCATAAATGCAAGTGTAGAGGCAGTTCAGGTTTGGAATCTTTCGGGCATTGCACTTTTTTAAAATTGTAAGACTCCCTTTTTACCAAATATAAAATTTAAAGAAGACGTGGCACGCTACAAAAGGGACGTATTCAAACTATTTAAGTGGTCACCGTTTGCTGACTTGGGATTTGCGGACGAAGAACTGAATGAAGAATCAGTGTTCTTGCGTGACAGAAATATCTGGGACTATACAGCATGACAACCAAGACTACAACCTGAATTACGTCATGCATTTTAACCAAAGTAATGTTTCAGGATTAAAAACCATGTGTCATTAGACACATCATGTACGGTAGGTTCACTTCCGAGCGGAGACGACCCGTCTCCTAAGCTACTTTGAGATCATGAAAATTCGGCTGGGTAAACCAGACCTGTTCCGTCGATTTGGACTGCATGGCCAACTCGCACAATCCTGCCAGAGATGCCATGTTGCACAGCGTCTGCCTACTTTCTCCCCTCCACAAAACCTCGCACAGACCCTCTCGCATGACTGACTATCATTTCCTATTGTTAGTCCCCATTCATGCCTGACTGACTTCAGCCAGTTTTTCTCACACCACATCATGTCTCCCACTCAGCCCGCAGACGTGTTGCTGTCGTTTGCAGCCCGTCATGTTTAACCAGTTCTATGCTGTTTTCACATTGCACGTCCAACACTGTGCGTATGGTTGCGTCGTGATTCTACTCCAGGTGCCCCCTGAAATTGCGCCTCTCGCAGTGCCGTTGCAGACACGCCCTCGCCCGAGGCGCTCTGACGCCCGACCCGGTGGCACTCGGACGTCTGCTCTGCCAGCGTCCGACGTGTGCCGTCATCCGGCCGCTAACTTGCACCAACCTATTATTTACTCCTTATGTGCAGAATACTGGCGTCAAACTTATCATCCTATTCGGGACTGAGCGTGAGGATGGACGTAGATAGGGCCTACGTTTGACTTAAACTGCCGCGACATAAAGATACAAGCGGCTGAGTAACAGGTTTAACATGATTGGCTTCAATGCTTCATTTATTCATGCTGGCTTCAAACCTCGGCCCTGTTAAAGTCTAATTCACGAAAAGATTAAGGTAAAAGAGTGGAAACTCCATAGAAAAAGGCGCGGCCTCGGATATCACCTCAAAAAGTCTTTTTCGAATTGCTCCTTTTCCAAAGACTAGTTTATAAGTAAGTAATAATGGCAGAAATTTAAACCCTACGCTTAACCCTAAAATCCAACCATGACCGCAACAGTAAAGACTAACCCTAAGCATTAAAAGTGAAATGTAACCAAAATCCTAAAACCCAACGCTAACCCAACAGCTAGCCATAACCCTAACCCTAACCTTGACCCTAACCCTAACCTTAACCCTAAGCCTAACATTAACCCTAACACTAAACTTAAGCCTAACTCTAACCCTAAACTTAACCCTAACCTTAACCTTAAACCTAACCCAACCCCTAACCTTAGCCTTGATCGTAACCCTAATGGGAGCCTAAACCCCAACCCTATCACTGAAATCTGACTCTAAAACGCAAACCCTATTCCTAAAACTTAACCTACGCCCAACCCTAACCCTCACTAAACCCAATAGCATGACCGAAACGGACGACCTGCCTAACTCAGTAAAAGCAAACCTAATGATAACAAGTTCCCTAGGCAAGGTAAGCACACCTACTGATAACAAGTACTTACGTCGACAGTATCACCGTATAATCTCTGGCTACCAACTGCGATTTTAGCAAGAAATTTCAGTGAAAATATAGGGTTGAGAGTTTAACGGAATTCTCCATCGAAACACGAGAAACGTGGCAATGGGCAGAGAGATTGTCAGAAGTCCATTACTGTCATTCAGCATTTCTGGTGGATCAACCTCTTAAACATATTATCGTCACCCGTCGTAATGGCATAAGAATGGTCATTCAGGCAAAGAATACATGAATTTTTAGACTCTGACCAGGGAATTGGGCTGGCGCCCCGGAAAATACCGATAATCTCTGTAACTTATCATTCCAGAAAGAAGGCGCGATGGACGTAATTAAGCAGGCCACCTTCACGGCTGAGTTTTGAACTAGAGGATAAAGCTCTAAAGCGTTTGAAATTCACCAACTGCTACTGAGAGACAGACTTGGAGGGATGTCCCCCTTATGGATGGACGCTCTCAAGGCATATTCGATAGATGTGGACTCACTGGCGATGCCCCAACTGCCCGTCCATCCCTCACATAAACGAATAATTTAGATTATCATGTTCCGTGAATGACCCCCGAACCAGTTACCTTGTATACGAGTATCGGTCAGATGTGGTTATTTGGCCCCACCTGAAGTAAACAAACATCGGTTACCTGTAATACGGGACAGGTGGTATTAGGGTTTTTACAGGTGGGCCAGGGAACGCACAGGCGACGAGGTCAAGTATTTGTATGCAAAAGAAAAGCTATCGAGAGTGCGCGGTTGTACTCTGAGTAGTTGAGAAATAGTTGCCCTTACCTCTATCTCTAACCCTAATCCATAACCCTAGCCGCTAACTCTAGCTCCCAAACTTAATCCCTAACCATAACCTCCAACACTCACCTCTAGCCTTAATCCCTTACCCAAACCCCAATACTGTTGCATCCATCCGGTGGGGCTATATAACCACATCTTACCCGAGTATCCCTTGCGTTGCTTTTATGGATTTTACAGTACTGTTTTTGGCGGAATTTGATCAAAGCTGATTGATAAAGTAAAACACTTAAAGTCCCCATTCTGCAAATTAAAACTCAAAAAGCAAGGCTTTATTAAACGACTCCTCGCGACCAGACACTACGGATAATTAGTGTAGGTAGTTCCAACATATTCTCACAAAAGTAATGCGAGGATGGGCACGCACGTTCTTACGCTTTTTCAGATAGAGCAGAATTCCAATGAGTAAATAAAAAAGTGTGCAACAGCCGAAAGCTTCATGGACAATGCGCGGAAAACCTTACTTGCTGTTGCATCTCTACTTCTCCAGTGTATGTTTAGAAAGAGTAACTTGTAATGCCTTTTTATGGATGAATTGTTTTTCAGAGTAAGGTATACTTGACGATTCCATAGTGCAGTACACATGAGCACGACTGAGCTTTAAGCAACAATGTGCGGACAGTCCGAGCGTCGATTTCGACGATGTCCACCGTGCAACAGGCACGGTGACTAGCGCGCGAATTAGTTCATAGTGATGGTAGATTTGCGCAGAATCTACCGCACTCATTCCTGCCCCCACTCCCCCCCTGAGCCTGGTTTCAAGACAGAGTCAAGAAGACCGGAGGTGGGGGAGGGCGCAGGTGGCTGGCATGGCCGTGTCCGCACCTAGGCGTACCACCACACCCCCTGGGCCACAACAACAACGCCCCAACAGTGGTCAGAATGACGAAGATGATGACTGGGCAACCATGCCCACCACCTGTATATCCAGCGGGAGCGCAAGCCCATCTACTGGCAGAAACAACCGATTAACTCATCAAACGCTATTGGTGGAAACGGAAGGGTTCTGCAGATGCTAAGTTGAATAAATTAGTGAGTAAACATAAGCTTCGCCCTGTCAACATAAACTGCATTAAGATTTGAACTATGGGAGTGAATCCGCTACAGGTAGTTCCTATAGGAGATTCGTTTACGTTCCAGCTAATGCCCCGAGTCGGTTGCGCCGACAATTACAAAACTCAGTCTACCCACTAGTAAAAAGTACAAAGAGTAACTTGATTATATTAAATCAAAGGCGACAGACTTAAAACGGTATCTGCCAGATGATCGGAGCTGGGCGCATACAAAGTTTCAGATTTTTGCGTCAGTAAATGCGGACGAACTAACTGCTCGCATGTTGTCCTCCTCCCTCCCCGAGAACCTCCATTTCGATGAAAAACGGAAATTGTGGACTGGACGAAAAAGTCCAAGAGCGCCGTTGGAAGTCAAGTTTCGCAACATTTATTATTGCGCAATGGCGTGCAGATGTGAGCTCCGTCGCAGCTACCCTGTCACGTCAAGAAGGCGCCATCGCACGCCACCGAAGGCAAACGAACTATGCGGGTCGGATGAACAAACTTAGGGGAAATCCATTGGTCAGGATAAAGACAGAAGCATTGCCACGGAAAAGAAACACGTTTTTACTAACGCATTACCAACGTAGTACATTAATCTTTAAACAGCGGTTTTGGACTCCACGGTTGCATCATTGGTCGGTTATTATACTAGGTTCGTACAGGCATTTTAATTCCAGGGACTATGAGATATCGCCCCAACTCTTATACGTAAAACGTCCTTAGCTGTTTACTGATTCAATGCGCAATTCTCCTCCAAAGTTTAGACTTCATACAGTACGTGACCTACCTCGTGAAATCTGATAACGGAAGCTGATACGGGAATATCTAGACGTCTTTAACGCTGCACATTTTGTTCGCTCATTCACGTCCTTCAATAAAATTTCTTTTCTTGTGCAGAAATGGTGCTTACGCAATTGTATCCAGTAAAATATCAGTCAATTTTAACGAAAATGGACGTTCGAATATATTTCTGCAATTTCCTATGCTACTACATATACTAGACTCTGGTTACGCATCTGAACCGGTTTTTCACTGAAAAGAGTGTAATTTACTCGCTAGAGCTTTAATAAGCAGAGGTTTCCGGACTTTGACATTTATTTTTTGTCTGATGCTAACCGTGGTAATCACATTGCTTACACAAAGATTATTTTTAAAAAACCAGAGGTTTTTTCAGTTCCTAGATGTCAAATTAGCAGATCTGTGCGATTTCGTTCCCTAAAGAGCAGTAATTACGTAGATAGGGATTCCTTCGTTAAAGTGGGCTGAAATTTTTTTGTTGTTTGGAAAATGCTACCTGATGTCACATAAATGACGACTACCGAATGTTTATTTCCAGTTCTGAACATATGAAACACTAATTGTCTTTTAGGTTAGCTTCTGCGCATCATTTATTCAGAAATAGGACGAGCAAAACATTAATAGTTTCAGCAAAATATCAGTATTTATATGGGCGCCTTGCCATGCATTCATAATCGAATAACGGAGTCATAAAGCGAGCAGAACAGCGGAAATGGTCTCAGTGTATAGAGGAAGGCATGTTCTTACGTTTACGGTAGAAAAATATTAGTACTGTCGAGGAAGGTGAAAGAAACCGCCAAAAGTGTCAAATTTTTACTTGGCCCCACCGTGCCAAAATGCAAAGTACACAGAGATCCGTCGACGGAGTGCAGTAATAGAGGGCTTCTTAAAGTGGGTAACTTATTAAGGAAAGTTTTTTTTATTGATCGAAGGCATATTTGCTGCTGACTTTCGTTGTGGACAGCCATTTTCTCGAAAAGGAAGTTGGATGTCTGAATGAGTTTTCACATGTGACCCAAACGACCATCTTCGTGAAAAGGAGCGCCCGAACACTCACTAATCCGCTAAATGCCTTCAATAATGATCTTATTTTAAAGTATTCAACATACAGGTATTCCGGAATCTGTCTTTATGGACGATCGAGTGAAAACACGGAAAACCATGAAGTATTCAACAACATTTCTAGGCCGATCTGAAAGTCAGCGTAATCTAAAGCGAACGAAAAGTGTAAATTAATTTAACCGAAGAAAAGTTTTTTCTGTAAACACAAAATGTTATGTTTACGATCACGCCTGTCAGTTTTATTTAAATTTACTAGGCACCTATCGGCCTGACAGCGTGTCATCTTATGAAAACTTTTGTTTCTATGACGAATCAGGAATACCACGAATCCCTGGAAGACTGTGAGCAGTTGACAAACCGTTATAAATGAAATCACACTGATTATCAAACGATATTCAGATGTAAACTTCACTGAAACACTATTATTAGGCCTTATTTTATTATTAATTTCATATTTATCACGTTTTTGTTATGAGAATACATTTCATACATCAAAAACGAAGTTTACTAAATTAGAGCCATTTCTGACGTTTACGGGACATTCCGCTTTTTTTTAAAAATCGGCATTTCTAAACAACGCAACACTGCGTTTAATATTCCTTCTATGTTTTAATTCTTTTAAACTTATACTTAATTAAGATATACATTAAACTCATGAAATTGTGTCGATCTGCGAGTGATTGGAAATCATTCGTAAATTTCGACACATTTTCTAAGTTAGGTAACGCACTGCATATCTCGCGGAAGCCTTGACCTTACGTTCCTATGCTATGGAGGTCCGGTCATGCAATCGAAATATTTAGGCTCAATATCTTTTTGAAAGTCAAACGCACTCATGGATATTTCAGATATTTCTACCACGACGTTTCCTAAAAATCACCTTCAGTTCATCCTAACCATCGTTTATTTCCAAAGCATTTTCTGGCAGATTGCAGCAAGTGAAGAGCGATATTGATTTTGAAAATCCCTGCCCCTGACATTTCTGAAGCCAAGGCCAATTTACTTCGAAAACTGGTCACTTCAGTGCGGTTACGAAAATTAGAAGGTCTATGTGTTGGTCACTAAAGGCCGTACTCACCGCGGTTGGGACGCAATTTTACGCAACGGCCCATCCTAAAGTGTCGCGTTTCTGGACGCACGGCCGCAGCAACTATTGCGAGAGTCTGGAAGACTGTGTTCGTCCAACCCTCAGAAAGGCATTTCCACCGCAATTTCGAGTGCATCCGCCAAGAGAACAGACAGTTTTGCGCATCCTCCCTCTGTTTGTACGCGGTTGGCAGTTCAAATCGCTAACTGGTACCTGCGTCTGTGGGGGCTCCTGTGCGCTTTTCCCCGCGGGTGCTCTTGTTTGTTCGTTCTGGGGCTAACAGGCAATACGCAGAACTTCAGGCGTGCCTGAGAGTTGGTCGCCTCAATTTAGCCTTGACTCGGTGATTGTGTGGACTGTGATACTCACCCTTTCATGTACTGACCCTCTGGTAAAGGAAGATACGCATAGCCGGGGCACATTCAGGTGAGGATCGCATGTATGCTCCCAACTTGGGCAGGACACGACAATAGAAATGCCGGTAGAGACCTAAAACGCAGTCCCATCTAATAATTTCCTAGTAAATTTCCTACGAATTTTTTTTACCAATATCGACTCCAGTACGTGGGTTTCTGTCTAGTCTCAGGGTTGGGGTTAAGGCTAGGATTTAGAATTGCGCTTAGGGTTAGTATTTGGGGGTTAGGGATCTCAGCGGGATCTCCGGTTTGCCAGTACGGCCGCGTTTTAGGCCTCTGCTGAAATGCCTCCTCCCCTCATGTGGTTGGTTTTGCGCTGAATTCCAGGAGGGCTGCCTATTTCCCTATCTCAACCATACCACTAACCCTAACCCGAACCTTAAACGTCATTCTAACCTTGTCTTATCCCAAACAGTAACCGTAACCTTCAATTCCCTAAAATTTGTCGCAACACCACCTGCATTGCGGGGGATCCCTAGTCCAATCTTCTGCTGGGACACATAAGCGATCCTTACCCAAAGTCAAGGCAGCACCATAGTTAATTAGCAAGAGAGAGAGAGAAAATGCAGCCACCTAAACTAAATTTGCCGGCGATTTGATTAAAACCCCTGCGTGAGACGGATTTGCCAATCAAAAGCCTCAACGCCACGGTCTCCCCTAAATTGACTTTACCACAGACCTTGACGTGTTTTCTGCTGAAAAGCACAAAAACAAGATGAAGGAAACTAAGCTCGGCCTGAGAGTTCCAGGATCCTATTTAACATTAGTACACTGCAGCCTCTTAAACGACGCTTTTTGGCTTAACTCCGTCAACCTCTTGGGAAACTCTGGGGACTGTCCCTCGTTCTCCCAACTGCAGGAGACTGTTTACTAGTCGCTGGCAGTGAGGCGAGCCGTTAGTCGTGACTGGCATCAAATTTTTACCGCACGGATGGAAATGTCCCCCCATTCCCTCTCTCTTGCTCTCGTCTTCTTCCAACGACCCACAACCAGACGCATTTCAAGCCCCCACACACGCACACACACGGAGGCCCCACACACGCACCTGCGGAGATAAAATACTGGCTTACATTTTTTAATCACTCCGGCCCTTTCAATGAGGAGGCTTTTTCCAAGCTCAAAGGACCGTAGATTTCCACGCCTGCCGCTTAGGTTTTCAGAGACGGGAACTCCAACGGGCACCCCTAGGCTGCATTCGCCTTTCGGTTGACTGGTAGGTAAGTTTGACTTCAGCTCCAAGCCCAGATTCCATCAAATTACTGACGTTTGCCCATTTTGGAGGAGTAGGCTTTGGACAGAAGAAACTATACTTTGCCTTAACTCCCGGGTCTGGAGGACATAACTGCACAAACTGAAAGGTCTACCACACGGCACCGGTGCAGTTGATCACTGGTCCCATCCCACTTCATAGCGGACATCTTCCCAGCTTAAAACGACTGAAATTCACCAGTTCGCTTTAAGATCTAAGCAGTTTGTCTCTGTTCGCCTCACCTGAGAGTACGTGCAATTTTGGTAATAAACTAGGCAATGATTAAGTAGGTGCGCGGGGTAAGAAAATTCTAAGTGCTGTTTAGCAAACTCGCTAGCGTTTTAACACTCCTGCCTGACAGGCAGACGTACGCATTCTATCTAGCAGTATGCTACTATATGCCTGTCAGTTTGTGCCCATAGACCTTAGTACATATTGACCTACTCCAAGCTGAGAGTTAATTTCTGAGGAAATTAAAAAGCAACAGTTTGTAAGCTAGAGCATATACCAGAAAGAAGACGAAGAATGCTGGGGGACCCACTGAAGAGCCGAACCCCTCGCAGCTGTGCCATGCAGCTGCATAATATCGGCTTTTGGCGAGCATCTGTGCTGCTACTGTGGTATCTTGTAACCCTAAAATATTTTGAGCATTTTTTACTATCTGACTGCTCTCCGCGTCGAATTTTTTCAATAAGTGAGCTTTCCCTCTCACTAAAGAATTAGACTCAGACTGAAATTTGATATGAATATTTGGATTGAAGTCCATCCGCCCCAGCGGGATAACCGCCTTAATGTTCACGAACCGTCAACAGACGGGCTAGCACTCCTATGAATGCTTTCAAGTGAATAGGAGTAATAAGGAGGCAAAAAGGTGTTAATAGCCCAGGGATACTAATTCTGTTCGTCGGGGGATAGGCTCGTGTATATTCCATGTATAAAAACAGAATGTTACGAAGGTAAGATTTGGTTTGGTATCCCCACCTGATGGACACATTACTGTTGGGGTTGGGGTTAAGGGTAAGAGGTTATAGTTAAGGGCTATGGTTAGGGGTTAGGGTTAAAGGTTAGGGGTCGAGGTTTAGGGCTAGGTGTTATAGTTAGGGGCAAGGTTTAGGGTTAGGAATTAGCGCAACTATTTCTCAACCATTGAAAGTACAACCACGCACTCCCTATAGTTTTTTTGCATAAAACTACTTGACCTCGTCGCCTGTGGGTTCCCCGGTCCCACCGGCAAAAACCTCTATTGCTACCGGTTCCGTGTTAGAGGCGACTGAGGTTCGTTTACTTCAGGTGGGGCTACTAAACCACATCCGACCGCTACAAATGCAGACTTTCAGTCTGCATGAGAATCCATGCTTCCCTGTCCTCTTCGGAGGCAACTATTCCAAAGATACCCAAACACTATATAAAAAACTGTTTGCTGTTCCGTTTTACAGTAAGATGGGAAGATAAAAAAATGCGCATTTCAAATAGGCCTGCAGCCATTTGTGGACTAACAGGTTTCACAGGCGCACCCAAATATCCCTCCCCAGGCAACGTTTTTGGCAGGTAGTCACTTCATTCCCTCTGGGTCACGTGCAGTTTGGAATGTCCTATTTATATCTAGAAAAAAACCGACTGCGTCGACTCTATCACTTTTTGGAGAGCCGAATTAGCAAAAATCGATTCTAATCTGAAAGGGGGACTATGATTTTTTCAGGAAAAAAGCCGGAATGCTTATTTTCGTAAACTCTGAGTTCCTGGCAGGTGTTGAAATATGAAAACATGACAACCTTCACCTTTGACTGTGTACCATCCTCGTTCCCTTCAGTAGTAAATAACTTAATATTGGTGCGTTTAAATTTAAAATTCCCACGAGTGTAATATTCTGTACTCTGAAGGTTTATAATATACGTACCCGGGAAGATACTTGAGAAGTCTGAATTATAGTCGGTAAATCATGCGGAACGGCACATGACCTTACCAGTAATGGAAAAATGGGTCCGTAAATGGAAGGGCCAGAAAAGAAGTTTGATAAACGCATTTTGAGGTTAATCTCTACTTAGCGGTTCACTAATCATAGTACTTTGCCAACCGAGGTCCACCTAGCGTGCAGCAGATCCTGAAAAGTAGCTGTTTCTAGGCCTCTCGGCTGAATGTGTATTATGCTATACGTGCATGCTCATCTGACTACAAAAGGAATAAATATTAATGTTGAATAAATGTGACGTTGCCCGATTTAGCCTGAATGCCTTGAAGGTGAGGTCTCAAGGTTTCGCCGATGGGCACATGGCGAACAGCGATCACTAATGGAGAACTGTGACCTCAGACAACGACGGATAGCCAGTTTTGGCTCACTTGTTGTGGTCGACCGAGGCCGAGGAGACTTGGACGTTTTGAATTTGGTTCAGTTGTCCTTTGAGCGTTAGATCGTACCCATTAAGCTTACAGTTCGTCCGTCGCGGGCGATGACGTCTACCGTGTGCCTCATAGAGTGGACTCAACACCGGCGACTTGCGTGTCAGTGGGTTTATAATGCCGTAAGGCTTGCGAAACATCTACCTCACTCTCTCTTCCCCTATTTCTCTGACCACAGGGCAAAACAGTGTCAGGACTATCGAAAGGGGGCTCGGGCGCAGTGGCTGGTAAAACTGGACAGCTTGCATGCGTGACCTTGTCTGACAGAATGCAATAGGTCAGTCTGCCCGGTCAAACACTGTAGGCCGCGGTTGGGATAAAAGAATGGTCGTCTCAGAAGGACATTGCAATGGGAAATAACTGTTCCGCTCTCTCCGGCCTTCCTCGATAAAACACCTTCACAACAGCCGAAATGCACATTATGTTGAAATTGTAGGCTTACAGGAAACCACACCCTTAACTATTCGTACTTCTAGCCTCCTTCGTCTGTGCCGCTCTCAGTAGCTGAACTTCAAAGTCTTTTGTTAGCAGATCTGACAGAGAAGAGCCTATATCGGGCGCGGTTTCAATGTCAAAAAACAGAGAACTAATTGCGAATGGTGGGAGCAATTGAAAATGCATTGAATATCGAAGGCGCGACTGCATGCATGTCTTTGCGTTTAGAGATTGCTGATCACCGAAGCGACGGGAAACCGCATCCCATGTCCGGACAGGCACTTTTTTAGCTAACAGATGTGGATTAGTAAACATGCAAGCAAAGTTCTGAGCGGATGATTTCGCAAATTTTGTGCCTTCAGTCTAGGTCAGGTTTGGGGCATTAGAAAAACCTAATCTCTAACAGGAGTCCATTTAAGCGTCAATGGTAGTGCCACCAGTATCGTGCGCGGTATTTTCTAGGGCGCAGATAGATTAATGTACATTGATTATACGTCTCCCTAAACTTCCCATATTAGGGATAGATAGCAGGATAATTTGCGCAGAAGCTTGCGGTAGTTAGTCCGTGGAAACCCAAGTTGAAATCTGTCTAACATCCTCCCTCCTACGCTTCGTAAACATACCCATGCTTACAGCTGACATACTGCAAAGGTCATTTTGTGCAGTTGTGGGTTAGGGGTTCATTATTCATCCCACTTCTCTCATTTTGGCGGCAATCACTTGTCATTGTTTCAAGAATGACAGCATAGTGAAATAACGTCGATATGACAGATGGTCTGGCCTCCAGACCCTGTGCACAAAAGAGAACACGTTTCCTCTCTGATATTCTAAATTTCCTCTGAAGATTTTTCCGTGAATTACAGGGACCTCTTTGGCGTACTAATGTAGTCAAGGACTAAGTATGTGCGCAGGGTGATGGAATGTTAACTAGCGTTTTAACGTTCATGCTTTACTAGCAGACGTATGCATTCCGCCTAACAATATTTCAAGCATTTTTTTACTGCCTGGCTGCTCTCCGAGCCGACCTTTTTTTGTAAAAAAAAAAGCTTTCCTCTTACTAAAGAGTTACGTATGAGGAGTGCAGAACAATGAACCAATGTAGACATTTCAGTAGCGCCGACTCCTCGGGACGACACAGGTCAGCGAATGTCATCCTGTCGACGAAGGGCCACCAAAAACTAACGAATTACGTCGACTTTTAAGATATTGTGGGCAGTTCTCGATAGTTTTTCCTTACCCCGCGCATATACTTAACCCCAACCCGTAGAACTAGGTTGCCAGCAAAGACACGGAAGACTGCGGTGGCCACTTCTGGCTTATTAGACATGCACTTGCGGATGCAAGTACATTGGGCGAACGCAAAGGCAATTGGCAACCAGGGCCGCTGAGTATTTGCCTAATTGGCTTTTCAAACAGGAAAACAAAACCTCCCGTTCGTCTATAACGAAACACCTGTTAGATAGCGGTCATGTTGTCGACCCTAAAGCATCTTTTCGAGTACTTGTCCGAGCGCATACAACTCGAACCTTGCGTTATTTGGAAGCAGCTTACATACGAAGGGAGAAACCAGACCTGTGCAAGCAGTTAGATCACGTGATCAATCTGCAATTGCCCTGGTAATCTCACGCCTCTAGTTTCCCCTGACTGTGATTTGTTGTTAACATTTTGTCTCCCTCTTTCCTATATGCTGCTTATGTGGACGTCTTATCTGATTATTCCTTGCCTTGAACCTTGACCTTGCTCTTATGCACTGCCATTCTGTACAAATTCATACTGCTGTGCGCATTCATTCGTCACCTATGTTATACAGAGACGGGCTGCAGTTGAAAAGCCGATTTATTGGCCCCAATAAATTCTGCTGTGCATGCTTGTTTTCAATTCATACCCGGGAAAAAATGCTTCAAATTATTAGACATCGTCAGTCACTCTTACTCAATTCCAGGTTTAGGAGCACCTGAGGATCGAACCCGCGTTTTTTGGTTATTATGGAGCCCAACGCACTAGTCACTGAGCCATGGGCTCTAACTGTACAGGCGCGTCCTCTAGCTTGATCAGTGAACGCACATTCAACATCGTTAGTACTGCTGACCTCAACTGACAGGCCAACGAGTCCGTAGCTCAGGGGTTAGAGCGTTGGGCTTGTTAACACGGGCCGCATCCTCAGGTGCCGAAGTTTTTTTTAAAAATTGGCTTTCCTCTTACCAAAGTATTACGTGTGGGTGATACAGAACAATGAATTAATGTAGACATTTCAGCGGCGCCGACTCCTCGGGGCGGCACAGGTCAGCGAATATAATCCTGCCGACGAAGGGCCGACCAAAAACTCAACCGACCAACATCTACCTTTAAAAATATTGTAGGCAGCTCTTCAAAGCTTTTCCTAACCCCGCGCATATCCTTAACCATTACCATAAAGCAATTATTTGAAGAAGTCAAATTCGACGAACGTACTTTTTGTTTACCCATCTTCAGGCCTGTACAGTAATATAAGTTATGGCAAAGCAGTCTAGGACTGGATAATCGAAAACGTACGTTCGTCGAACTTCACCTCTTCAATGTCTACTTGGGTATCATTGCCGAACTAATTAGTTCTCGCAAACTCTTCCTACCTCTGAAAGGGCTTACTGGCCAATTCGAATGAATAAGAGGAAACATCCTGCAAGCGTCGTTACTTTAACGACGCCAGTAGGCAGGGGTTTAATGTAACAATTATAATTATCACAAGTATAAATTGGACAATGCACACACTTAGTCATTCCAAAACATTTGTGGACATTTTTATTTCGATCAACTGGGCGCACGCAGACATATATGCACAATTTTCTTTATTGTGTAGTGGCTATTTGCTACTAGTTGCATGTAGATTTTCCTAACGGATAGTAAGCAACGCAATCTCAGTACGATTTCATTTCTTAAAACGTAAAAACCGTGGGATTTGGGCATATCAACGGTACAACCCGCACCTTCTGGTCGGAATCCCTAATGAACTGAGCAAAAAACAGGCACAATGTTTCGAACTGACTTTTGTCGTTGTAGAAACCGACAAAACTTCTTTCGTAGCCTCTATCAAAAGTGAATGAGAAGTGGGCATGATGGCAAAGATGAGGACTGCAGAATGAAACCACTGTCAGCGGTGCGAAGCCGCTACCGCGCCGACTACAGACACGACATTCGTTGCGACCGTCCCTTGAATACTGCTCTCCAGGACCTTGGAAGGCCTTCGAGCACAACTCCGTAGGGTTTACAGCACAGAACTACCGGATAGTAGCTGTAGGCTTTACAGAACATGAATTGCCCCCTCGCCACAGTGAGTTATCTAGGCAATGACAGTGGCAGCGCCAGTTAGAACTGAATTTTATTCCTTTGCTCAGACAAACGGCTACCTGCTGAGTACTGCTGTCAGGTATTAATCACAGCCAGGCACTGCACAGCGAACCAAATTGCTAATGCCCAGTACCGGCATTGTTATCACAAAAGGCGGCACCTTCCTTCGAGGAGTTGCTACCACTTATGCTGTGAATGACTAGGGAGATCTCAATTGTAACAATCTACAATTGAATGACTCTTTCTCCTCCTCCTCCTCCTCCTCCTCCTCCTACTCCTTCTCCCCCCATCCTCCCCCTAGGAGTTAGAATTGAACCTTAGAAAAATGTATGTACTGCTCAAAATGTCTACCGATTGCAAAAAAAGGCGGAAGTGGTCGGCGTTAATTTTTATAAAATGGAGCATGCATTTGAGAATGGAGGGGTTACTTCGGTGTAACTTGACTTTGTATTCTTGAATTTGCACGGAACGCCTGCGAATTAATACTATAGTAGACCAGTAAAAGTGCAGTTTTCGGCACTTGCTTGTCTGGTTATAAGCCTGAACTTCTAGGCGACCGAGTTGCTTATATTTAGAAACTTCTTGTGTCTTTGGCAAATCAGTAAGGAAACTACCGTTTGAATCATCAAAGAGTATTTATCAGATAAAATTGGCAGACGAAAATGTTGCCAAACTAGAACTTGTGTTACCTCTAAAGGTATGGCAGAGAGAACTTGAATAGTCTGCTCTCCGAAGATCCTAAACCTGCCACATAAACCGAAATATTTGATCTAGGCAGTCTTTATAGAATGGAAAATTGCATGGTTTTTCCTACATTCCTCGCAAAGTTGGGGTTATCGTTTCGTCAAATTAAAGAGTTGGGTGTCATACGGTTAACAAATCCTCATCATTTCGTGGTCTTAGAAAACAACTCTGCAGAACTTTTCACATCCTTTTTAGAGTACTTATTTAGCCTTGAACCCCTTAGTGGGAATTACTCCGCGGAGGAGTAAAATGAGATATTTCTTGCGAATTCATTCTTTTGGATTCAGTTTTGGAAAATTTGATCTTGTGGCACGAAGCCCTGACATAACCTATGAATCAAGTCTGAGTATAATGGGAATGCAGGGGGGGGGGAGTGTTGGTCAAGAACCCTCGCTGAATCAATTACGCTGGTGGTGGTTTAACGCGCCGAAATAACTCCAGTCGACGGAACAACGGGCTCTGGGCTCGGTGATAGAGCACTTGACCTAGCACCCAATGATCACAGAGTCCCGGATTGCCGAAACCCGGACCTCGGTGCAACTGGCTGACGACAGCCAACGAGTCAGAAATGATCATCCACGTTTCCCTTGTGTGTCTCGATCCTCCTTCCTGCATCCTTGCGGGTTGCTATGCGACCATCTGAGAGTACCCTAGCCTGAGCCCCAAAGCACAGCGGAACGAACGCGCCTCCCAACTTCATCGGTGAACGGCTTTCCACGAGGGCCCTTGACCGCTCAGCCGTACGTGGTTTCAGTCAGCCTGGTTAAAAGAGTCGAAGTTTTTGTGACGCCTGAGAGTGGGAAGCATCAGCACGCCTGGGGCTGCTGCTCAGAAATAGATAGGAGAGGTGCCCTAGGAGAATTTCGAAATACGCGAGTAAATTGAACTTGGACAATAGCCGGTAGACGATAAAGATGGCACAGTTGGATGTCAGGGAATCCTTAGAGTAAGCGCCAAAACCCCATTTGAATCAAACCAGGTCGCTAAAGGGAGCGTCTGCTGACGAAAAACAAACAAAACTGTTAATAAAGGCCCCAATGGAGCTAAAACGGGCAAGTAAATGACATAAAACTGCAAACCCCTTCAGATGAAATTAACAACTCGAAAAACCGTGACCACTAGTACCTTGAAGCACACTTGGCACATCCACGACATCTACTGGTTTGTAAATACACAGCACCCTTTTCGTTGATGTGTAAGATCCACTACGTACTTACGAACACGGAGGTGCTGGCATGCGTTTGGTCAGGTGGACGATGGGGATGTTGGCGTAAAAGGCCATTTCCAACGGTATGCGCTCCTGACCCCGTATGGTCCCTCCGTCCGCGTCCTTCATCGTAATCACCGGCGTTTGACCCCTCATCTGGACTCAAGTCGTCCCTCGGCTTTCATAGCAGATTTTACGGTGGAAATTTACAATTAGACACTCTGCCAGCCAACCAAACTTACCGTCTAATCTTCAGAAAGTTGCCTGAAGGGCCTTTGTCCGACATCTGGTGAAAGGTTCTGGCGCGCAACACTTCAAAAGAAGTAATGGCAAAATTAATTTACGACAAGTCTGCACACTCCATAAACACCG
>CACRXP010002003.1:8984-20131 GCA_902702965.1 Spirometra erinaceieuropaei
GAAATGTGCTGAAGTAATTCTAATCTCCGTATACGTTCCTGGCGACTTGTTGCTTCCGCATAAGGCTGAGAAAATAACTTAAGCCCTTGTAGGTTAGCATAAGTAAGCCCTGTTTTAGATAAGAATAATATACGAGTGCGTTTGAAGAGATCCTTTGGATTCTACTCTCAGACACGCCTCCGTCTTCTGTAGGCAGTGTGGGAGCGCGCTACTCATCTTGGGATGCTCAAACTTTTCAGGAAAATATATCCTCAAATATCAAATTGTGAGTCTGGGAATAAGTAGCAGAGAGGTCCTTAAGGTCTGTGTCTGCCGTGACCCTCGCAGCCTGGTGCTCCCTGTCGGTAGCTGCACTCGCGCTCCCGCTGGGTATGCAGATCGTGAGCATGGCTACCTAGTCATCTTAATCGTTGTTGTTGTTGGTCAAAAACCTGTTCATTTACTGTGTAGACCGGGGGGGTGTGGAGAAGGAACGCCAAGGTGCGGACTGGCCTGTGCCATCCACCTGCACCCTCCCCCCACCTCCCGTCTTCTTGATTCTGTCTGGACATCGGGTCCAGGTAGGGAGTGGAGAAGACAGAGAGCGGTAGATGCTGCGCAAGTCTACCATCACTATAAACTAATTCACGCGCAAGCCACCGTGCCTGCTAAATCTTGCTGTGTAGCACACGGTGTACATCGTCGAGTACGACGGTCGAACTGTCATAGCGCCCTTATGCTCTTGTGTTTGATGCTGGCTGGATGGTTGCTGTTGAAGTTCAGTACTTGCGTCGCATTACTCGATCTTCTGGGCTCTTACGTTTTTAGCGTATCACAATCTTTGCGACAGATGAAAATGTAAAGGAAGGCTAGCTGATTGTTTCCTTCCCCCTCCATGGCGAATAGTACGTTTGGACTGCATATGCAGATAAAGAAAGCATGCTTGTTTGAGTACTGACCTAATTGTACCCCAACCGAGATTTGAGGACCGAGTCTTCGCTGCCAATCAACTGCTCGTTGTCGACAACGATTATCAGAAGCGACTGTTGCATTCTTTGCATGGCTACCCAGTCATTCTTGTCTTTCTGACCTGTTGTGGTGCTGTTGTTGTCGGTTAAAATCCTCATCAAGCGTTTGATTGCTGTGACCAAAGGGTGTGGTGGCACGCTCAGGTAGGGGTCCGGTCGCGCCAGCTACCTGTGACCTCCCTCGTCTCCGATCTTCTCGACTATGTTTCGACGTCGGGTCCAGATGCGCTAGCGATCCCGCTGGTTATCCTGACCGTGCTGCCCAGTCATCTTCCTTCTTCTGACCCGTTACGGTGCTGGTGTTGTTGTTGGTTGAAATCCTAGTCAAGTGTTTTTTGTGGACCAGGGGATGTGGTGGGTACGCCTATGTGCGGGTCCGGCTGTGCCAACCACCTGTGCCATCCCTCACCTCGGCTCCTCTTGATTCTGTCTTGATACCGGGTCCAGGAGCGGGTGGGGGAGTGCGGTAGATGCTGCGCAAGTCCATTCCCACAATAAACAAACTCACGCGCAAGTCACCGTGCCTGCCTCAGATTTATGTGTCGTCGTCGGGTACAACGGTCGAGCTACCAAGTAACAGAGATGCCTCATGCATAAGTATCCTACGCCCAAGTCTGTTTAGCTTGAATGCTGTGGATGGTTCCCACAAACTGACGGTTATCCACTTCGCAGAAAAGATCCTCCCATGCATAACACGGGAGACGGAGATCTTTTTCGGAGTTTTTATTACTTTCAAGGCACTTTTAAAGGAGAATGACGGATCGCACTCTCTACTTCTGGACCTCTCAGCATTGTCATAGAATATCTCAAGTGAACATTGTAATGAAGCACAAACGGGCATACTGTCAGTCAGTCGAAATTCTGTAATGCTTTCTCGACTAGAAATTATTGATTTTATGGGCTTGTAAGATTGATTGCCCTGCAGCATAATCTCACGGTATTTCATTCATCTCAGAAGGTCAATTTTTGGATGAGCCTCTTTTCAGTCGACCGTCCGATAGTGGCGAATGCAGTAATATTGTTAGCATTCATTATTCAACTGGCGGTTTTCCTGCTTTAAGGAAGTGTGGCACGTGACTGATTCCCCTGCCCAGGGAAAATCTCGGCACGGGATATGGTACCGGGGGGTCATTGTGCTTGTTGATGGATTGCGGGCCTGAGAACCATGACTCAAGCAGCTCGCGGCTCACGCGGTTGTCACCCCTTGCGAGGATTTCGGCCTCTTGAAATTTGAAAATATGGCCGGGTCTCGTCGAGTGTGCCGCCACCTGAGAGCCAGCGTCTCCCCGCCTCACTGTTGCTGCGTGCTCGGCAATTCGCGTACTGGGTAAGCTCCCAGTTTCTTCGACATAGTTGCTTTGTCCGCAACTACATCAGATCTGGTAAACGACTCCACGCGTTTCCTGCCGTGACAGCGGGTCTTTTGGCCTCATGACTTGGCGCCTAATGGTTGCTTCTGGCCTGCGTGCAACCCCAACTCCAAGTGGAGTGAGCAGACGACTGACGGCTTCTGAGACGTTCTTCACGTATGGAAGAGCCCGCCAAATTTGGGGCCGGTTGGATTTGGTTTCTGGTGTCCTTTTCGTATGCACTGGTTGACAAAGTAGCCATTGGCTCTCAACACCCGTCGAAGATATGCTTTTCTTGCAAGGGAAACTCACTGTCTGCATTATTAAGAAGACGCGATGTAGTCCCCAAGAACTGAGTTAATGAGCTTACTGGCAAGATCCCATTTCGTAGCCGTACCTGTTAGGGGGTAGGGTTAGGGGACAGAAGATAAGGGTTAGGGGTTAAATTTAGGGGTTGTTGTCGGGGGTTAGGGGTTAGGCTGGAATATGTCTACTGCACGTACGGCTACAACGTGAGATCCGACCATGTTACTTATGAGTTTTTACGATTTTGAAAAAACACCATAACTAGAAACTTCTTTAAAAACGGAAGATGCGCTTTCTTTGGGTATACATTTTTAGGAATACGCAATTGTCCACCAAATATATGCAAAAAAAGGAATTTTTATTCACGATTTTTACAAAACCTTTTGAATCTCTAAGAGCACCGACAAAGGTCGGAAAAACTGAGGCTAATGATGTGGTCATTTTCGTTATTGGTGTTCTTCCAGACGGCTGAGAAGAGGCGATTCTAATGCCGGCATTTTGATCTGACTAAAATATCTGGAGAGTTTGTCACGCGATAGTAAATACAATAGCACATCCTTTACTATGTCGAAGTGCACCTTGCTGTTGATAGTGTCCGATTTCGACCGCCCGAATTATACCCCTCCAAGTTCAGGGCTATTCAGCAAATCAACCGGCGACAGTTCTTGAAGGTTGAAGTCGACTCAGTGTTCTGTTTTGGACTGTTCTTGCAACATGTGACCGTCAGGGTCGCCTTGTGGGCATATCTAAAGACATATAAGAAGAAGAAAATTGGCTCTCCGGAACAGGTTTATTTAACTGCTGACGTTTCAAAGAGCTGGGTCGGTTCATCATTGTCAAAGCGTAAACTGCACCTAATCGGTCAGAAAGTTAACTTAAAGTGGCAAGCTGTGTTGGCCGGCCTCATGCTGATCGATTTTTCTCTCTCCTCACGCTGCGTCGGCCTCTCAGGAAATGGTTGACGGGCGTTTTTGCCTGTGCACTTTATGAGTCACCACTCCGTCGAGGGGAGCTGATTGGACTTTAGTCGGGCGGTCGGTCTGGCGGTTCTTGTTCTTCCTCGCCGAGTAAGCTCAGCGTCGGGCTATCTCCGTGCTGTCTTCTTAAGTCCGGTGTGGTTGGTTGGTCCTGAGCTCTACGGTTGTGATGACGTAGGACTTTGTAAGCTGCAGGAAGGTCCAGATGCCTGTTGATAGAGTGGGCATCGGAGAACCACGCCTCGAGAGTTAGCCGTTCTGTTTTTGTGTTGCCTCGGCCTAAGATGGTAGCCCTCTGGAGGTCAAAAGTATGCCCCGTTTCCCCAACGTGTGTTGCTAGTTGAGAGTTAGGGTCTAACCTCCGAGTGGCCGATTTGTGTTCTTGTAGGCGAGTTTGCAATTTCCGCCCAGTTTCGCCCACATAGTTGCAGTCGCCCTCATTGCAATTTATTTTGTAGATGACTGCTGAGGTTTCAGCGGGTGGCAATGGGTCTTTAGGTTGCATTAGGCGACGTCGAATTGTTGCTTGTGGTCGATGGGCTATGCCTACTCTGGTGGGTTGTAACAGTCGCGAGACCGCTTCAGAGACCCCTTTAACGTAAGGAATGGCCCTCCAGACTTCGGGTTGCTGCTCATTTGGCCGTTGTCTGGGCGCCCAACGCCTGCTTCTCTCGATGAAATGCCTGGGATAACCATTGGCTGCAAATAGGTCCACAAGGTACAATCGTTCGGCCCTTTTATCTTNCTGTTGTTGGTGAGCCTTCGGCCAAAAACTTAAGACGACCGAACATCCATTTTGCCAAACCGTACGTCGGAGTGCCACGAAGGGATACGATTGGCCTGAGTGGGACATTTGCCTTGTGTACCTTCGGTAGGCCGTAAAAACGAGCCGTGGCGGTGTCAGTGGGTTTCATGGAGAACCAGTCGTTGGGTGTAATCGCCCCCTTGGCTTTCAGATTTCTTAGGCTTTTGTTTATCCGGGTGATTAGATTTTTCATTTCCCTGGCATGGCATTGTTTGTATGAACGCTGGTCTTCGAGTAAGTCCTGTACCTTGTTCTGGTAATCCGATTTGTCTAGCACAACTGTTGAACGTCCTTTGTCAGCTGGCAGAATAATTATGTCATTGTTTGCTTTTAGGCTTTTCAGTGCCCGCTGTTCCATATTGCTAAGAGTTTCGCACCTTCTGTGTCGCATGAGCAACGAGGAGGTTTGGTGACGTATCAAATCTTTCGTCTCTTCTGACGCCTTTGTTAGTTGAAGAACAGATTCGAAGGCGGCAATAAACTCTGTTGGTGTTAAAAGTTGCTCCACGTTCCAGGATTGCGAGTTGTGTGTGTAAAGACAAGAACTATCGCAGAAGTACATGATCTTCCAGAACGAAGATCTCTCTTTAGTATACGTTTCAGTCACTAAAAATCTTTATTTTATCAGTTTCCAGTTTAATTGGCTTTACTATTGTCTTTTGCAAGTGCAGTTCAAAGCCGAATATCGTTTTACTAAGTGCACTCTGCGAGTGGTCTCAACAGGCATGTAATCATACTCGTCAATGTTTGGTACATAAGACCGTCGTTCATCATGCTTGTGGGTAGTTTTGATCATTGTCGCTTATTTCTAAGCTTAACGTTACCATTAATAACTCGCAAGAGTGATATGATTAGTATTAAAACCACTGGCTAACGACTCATGCGGCAGCTAATTTCAATATCCGTTCTTTGTCCACTGCAGATAGAAATTATCTCGATATATTTATTTTACGGCCTCACACAGAATATCGGAACCGTGTCGCGAATACTTCTTGTATATTTGTACACGCATTCTGATTCTTAGTGCGACAAAACAAAGCCCTGTCAAGTAGGTTGGGTACTACGATTTACGGCAAAAACCTGGCCCGTATGAAAAAGTTAATTCAAAAAGCTGGAACCGTTTCTCGTTTCTTGAGATCTTTCAGTGATTTTAATGACGCAAAGTCCGATTTCCCGGCTTTAGAAGGAACCTAATTAGGACTTTGTTTATATTAGTAAGAGTTACTGACCTATGGTATTTGATGGCAAACTAAATTATTGGAATGCTGGGGAACATCCAATACTGTGTAAAACTATCCTGCTTCCTGACGGTTTTCTGCGTTTTAGGTCACTCCACCAAACCGATATACTTAAACTAACTGTACTCTATACTGGCCACTTAAATTTTGGCCACGAAATTTTATGAGCTACGACACCCAAGGTAGCTACTATTGCGCAGATACTAAGATGGCCACAGTCAACTACATGGCCGGGATTTTCCCCAAAGCAAAGCCATGCATTCGTATTGCAGCCACGAAACAGTTTGCGTGGGGGGGAAATATTAGACACCGATACGCATGACCGGACACAGGAGAAAATTTGGCTAGGGTTCTCCGAGTGACTACGGATTTATGTCACTTGCCCAGCAACTGAAGGAGTTTAATGGATGATATTGATAGACCGGCAGCAGAAAAGCCCCGACGGAGTACAGTAGATGTGTGAACTCGTGGAATTTTAACCAAAATTCTTGAATACGTTTTCGACTCGGAAAGATTACATAAGTAGGGTTTCAAACATAATTCAACGTACGACTTAAGCTTCATAAATTCCAGTCACGTCGGGATGCCGACTTTCAACTGAGCATCCTTCCGGTCGGCCAAAACGATTACACTCTGCAAAAGGTGACTACTTAGGTGGTATTAATTTTTCCCACTAATTTTCGATATCCTTATAAATTCAAATTTATTTCATAGAAAACACGCATAAAAACATTTGTTCCTTTATTTATTTGGAAGAACATTATATCTTCTTTGAATTTTACGTCTTAAAAAGGCTGTAATATGGACTTAAAAAGTTTCTGATTACAAGATTTTTAAGATCGTCAAATACTCTTTTATAAATGTCGTGTCCCTGTATTTACTAATGCTGCTTGCAAAGTTCACACTGCGGCGCAAATCTACTGCCTACTTTCATGAACCCCACACGGTTTCATCTTAATAACATAAAGGAATGCATGGTTCTCCGTACACGGAGAACGCACAGCTTGTGTTTGGGTAACCCCGAATGCTTGTGTAACGGCAGGTCCAAGTGAATAAAAGTGCGAATATTTTATGCGTGTTTTCTATAAAATATAAATGAATTTATAAAGGCATCAAAAGCCAATGACAAGAATTCATACAACTAAAGTAGTCATTTTTTGTAGAGTTTATACAGGCTACCGGAACGAAGTTCGCTCAAAAACCAGCAGCCCGAAGTAATGCCTATATCTTGGATCATATTGCACGTTAATTAGTATTAGAGCACTACTTAAGTAGTTTTTCCGAGTCGAAGACGCATTTCAGAATTTCGGTGAAAATTTCATGATTTAGCACATCTACTTTATATATTTTGGGTATATCTCAGTGAAGGGCGTGCGGTAATGAAGGATAAATTAGTGCACAATAAAATGTGATTCAGCAGTAAAAGAGTAAGAGGCGCCGAATGATGCAAAGAATTAGTAAGTTTTCCGACTAAGCTCAAAGGGCACAGTAAATTGAATTTTTAATGAATCCGCTACAGAGAGCATTACGCGACAAAACAAAGTTACAGTTCATGCCGCAATCTAAGGGCCTTAAGCTCAGTTTATCCCTTGCCGATATCGCCGGTCTATTTTGCAAACGGGTTGCCGTTCAAAGTACGTAAAACTTGTTTGGGACTCGTCAAACTGCAAAGCATTTTATTTTTCGTAAGGACTGGAACGGGTAAGTAATACAGGCTAAGCATTGAGGTTTTCAAAAGGCACCGTAAATTAAGCTTGGTTACAACCGCTGGATGTTTGACATGACGATGTCTCATCTCATAAAAATGTAGTATATCATGAAATGTTGACAAAAATTCCGAAATATATTTCCAGTTCGAAGACTGCTTAAGTAGATTAATTATATTAATTATCTTGTCGCACAATGCTAACATATCCCAGTAGCGACATGATAATGGCTTTCAAACGAGGTCCTTACCAACAGCCTGCGTAAACCACATTCCGTATAGAATATCTACTTAAGCAGTATGAATTTGTCTCATTGTTTTCCGATGCCCTCCTATATTCAAATGTATTTTGTAGAAAACGTACACTAAAATATTCTTTTCTGTACTCAGTTGGTGGCAAATTGCGGGCATTGGCATGGTTTATGGTCGAGGTCAAGGGGCTTCTTGAGTCATGGTTCGCAAGACCCCAGTCTATCAGCAAGTGTAATAACATCCCCACTCCATATTCAGCGCTGAGGCAGAGTCTGGTCAAAGTAATCAGTCACTCGAGGAGCGCGCAGGCCGGTGGACCAGATGGCCGAGCAATCATCATGACAACATCCAACACGGATGATGAGATTTCAGCCATTGCCAACTTCATGCAGCATAATTCTGTAATAATTCAGTTAACACAGGCTGCTGGCTTCCATAACAACTTTTTTCGGCTACATGCAAAAAACCATACTCTGTAAACAATGACTACTTAAGTAGCATACATTTTTCCCTATGATTATCGATGTCTTAAAAAATCAATTATATTTCATGGAGAATATGCATTAAAATATTCACTCTTTTGCTCATTCGGTGGAAAATTACGTCGTTTTCCTACTTATACTCGAGGGTAGGGTATAATTCGCCTTTCAAATATTTTTCCGATTCTCCAAATAATTTAAAGCCGACCTGCCGTTACGCTTGTTTTCAGGGTTTCCAATCTGCAAGCCGTATATTTTCTGCGTACGGAAAACCACACATTTCTCCATGGTATTTAGAGAAGACTATATGGGGTTCATAAAATTTAGCAGTGGATTTCACTTATATTGCTAACTTTTCAGGCTACACTAATACATGCAGAGACATGACGTTTTATATACGACCATTTTACGGTATTAAAAAAACCCACAATTGAAAACTTTTTGAAAACCGAATCAAACCATCCCTTTGGGTATACAGTTGCAAGAAGACGTAATGTTTTATCGAATAAACAGCAGAATGAACATTTGCATGCATGTTTTTCTTGAAATGTAATTGAGTTTTTAAGAGCATCCAAAGTTAATGAGAAAAGTGTATGTTACTCAAGTTGTCATTTTCTACGGAGTTTGGACTTTACATGCCGGCGAAAAAAGTTCGTTTGAAAGACGGCATCCTGAGGTAACTGAATTATTACAGAATTATACCTCATGATGATTATTTTAACAAACCTCCTTAATTATTCTTTTCTAGACGAAAAGGAATTTCCGAATTTTTTGACATTTTATGAGCTAGTCCACCTACTGTAATCCAATAAATACGGCATTCCTGGTGTGCCCATCACCCTTACCTGCTGTCCTCTTGGGTGATATTCCGAGACTTCAGGCGAATAATAATCTTATTTCAGCTACCGGGCCCAAATCCATTACTTTTAAGCGAAAATGCGTTGGCCTTTTGAAGCATGTCAGAGATGGTGTAATGAACGACGGATATACGCCTGCCATTTATGAAGTGACAAGTTGTCTGTGGGCAAGAAATCAGACGCTTTCCCCATAAGAGCTCACGTGACGCACTGGAAGTCGCGGTGGGACTGGTGTACTTCCTCCTTCCCCTCAGTAAATGCCTGATAAGTGTTAAAACTCTTGTAAAGTACTGAAGACAAATCTCTCCCCGCGCTAGTATTGAGCTTAGGGAGGAACACCCTCCAGCCGTTATCCTAACGAGGATTTCGTCAAGTGCTAGAGCGCATAGTGAAGTAGCCAGTCAATTATAGCTAACACTTGAAAATTGAAGGACTTTCACAGTAAGGAGGACTAAATGCGGAAGTCGACATATCACACAGGACATCTACAGGCAAGATTGCCAAAATTTAGTTGCTGATGGTTCCCTGTGCAGGAGTGATGCGAAACTTCGCGATGGATTCTAGGAAATTTTATGAAAGTGCGACTTGCCGAACGTTTCTATTTCGCGAAATTAATAAGGGAGGTTTATATGCAGCTGCTGGGGTAGCAAGAACCACAAGTCTCAGACTAAGTTTCAATAAGGAGGATAAAAAGGATTACATCGTCTGCCAAGCAACAGAATGGAATTAAGATTTGTAGATGTGTTTGGCAGATTTTGAATAATTCATATTGACCCATCTGTGAAAAACGGCGCCCCGGGGGGATACGAATCCACGCAGTAATGGGAAGGCTTTAGTACAGCAAACGCTCTAGCCACTAGGCCCCTCCGGACGACGCGAGTTTGATCATATTTGGGTCAAGTTGCCCGCCCAACCTACTGCAACGTCTGGAATCCACGAAATCTGATACAGTAAGTTGACTGCCCAAGCAGGATTTCCTAAGTAATTCACCTAGAATCCATCAGATGACTACCAGTCTTACGTAATTTATAGGTGTTTTGGCAGATTTTGAATAAGTCTTATAATTAAACTCGCGTCGTCCGTCGGGGCCTCGTAGCTCAAGTGGTTAGAGCGTTGGCTGTATTAAGCCTTCCCCTTACTGCGTAGGTTCGAATCCCACCGAGGCGCCGAGTTTTTCACAGTTGGATGAATATGAATTAAGGTTTGGTTTCGGGATCAGGGTAGCAGGGCAGGGGTGTTAATGAGATGTATCTGCGTTTAATGGTTGTAACGCGACATGGTTTGGGTAGAATTTACACCTTCTATTCCTGTGGGATAGGCCCTACTGAGCGATCTACTAGGTGCCCATTGAGGCAGAAGCTCAATTCAGATGTATCAGTGCCCATTGTCCGCCTGATCGCGGCTGCCCTGGTCAACAGCAACCACGGCATAGACGACCGTTAAATTTTTCCGTTCGTCCACGAGATTTTTTTAGACAATGGGAGTGCATGGGTCATGGAGTGCAGATGGCAGAGACGGTGGCCATACAACCAATCAACCTTATCTTATGCTCGCGGAAGGTGTTCGCTTAAGCCCTTCAGCCCCTACAACTTAAGACAAGCCCAACAATTCTTACCACATCGCGTTTTAGAGACATTGCAACCACATCCTACCGACATCCTTCCCCAAGTTCTGGACTCGAAAAGTGGATCATAATTCCTTCCTCTTTACTGCCTTGTTCAGATGTTCATCAACAATCTCCACCATTCAGTATTTTTGCTGGGTTTATCATTTATTACTACAGTAGGTGGGTTAAATCATGAAATGCCAACCGAAATTGCGAAATGCGTTTTCGTTTCGGAAATATTAATTAAGCAGGGTTGTACAACTAGTCAGCCTGCAACATAATTCTATAATATTTCAGTTACCTCAGTATGCTGGCTTTCGAATTTCCTTCCGACTGCATACAAAAACTACGCTCTGAAAATGATGACTACTTAAGCGGCATGAATTTTTCTCATTGATTTTCAGTGCCTCTAAAAGTCCAATTATATTTCATGGAAAACATGCAGAAAAATATTCATTCGTCTGCTCATTCGATAGACAATTAATTCTTCCAATCCTATGCTCGAAGGGGGACATAATTCGGCTTTCAAAGCCTTTATAATTGTCGAATAATTCTGAATCCGCTTT
>CACRXP010002006.1:6299-19058 GCA_902702965.1 Spirometra erinaceieuropaei
TTTGTCTTTATCCAAGTGACCCTGTTAAGTTCAGCATTCCAGCACTCAACTAGGCGCATCAGTGACCCAGTCAAACGTGAACCATCTAATATCTATTATTTTCTGTCCGTCCAGGAGGGTTACTATTTCCTTTATAATTCACGATTCGCGTAAGTTCTGTTGGTTATTTTACGTTAAGTCTGGAACGAATAATCTCAGAAGTTCTGATAAAGACTGCACTTTGTGGAAGATATATGAATGTCATTTTCAATCAGAAGACATTCGGACAACATGCCGAACTGTTTGCTCACTCTTATGTGCCGCCCACCCTAGTTGTGCAAAAAACTGGCGTGCTGTGTGGGGCCATGTTGTGTGCATGGCACGCGCAGTCGAGCTCTCTAACTCTGTCAGCCACCGCGCTCGTTCCCTACATCGCACAACTGACTGGTTGTGATAGTAAATTGGTGTCTGGGAGAGGGAAGAGAGAATAACTTCGCTATTCTCAGCGCATATTCCTCAGTATTAGCAACCTGAAGCTCTCGAGACCATCACAACGCATTAAAGACTGTGGCACAGAATGGTTGAAAGTGAGGACTCAACTCAGACCTCGCAGTTAGCTCCGTGTGTGTTTGTCTGGAGTGTCCGACTGATGGACTGAGAGCGAGGTTTCAGTGGCTCTTTCTTAATGCGGCCTTCGTGGTACTGCCAATCATTGCGATCCAAATGGCTCCCTCTTTTGGTGTGTGAAATCCTGGTCCTTTGGTGTGTGTATGTGTGTGTGTGTGTTTGTGTGAACGGGAATCCTCAGCATCTACGCCATACTGAGACAAATGCAGCTGCGCTGGAGCGGCCACCTGGTGCGCATGGACGACGAGCGACTACCCAAACGACTCTTCTACGGAGACGTCGCGACGGGTTCTGGCCGTCAAGGAGGCCAAATTCGCCGTTACAAGGATACTCTGAAGTCCTCCCTGAAGCGTCTGCAAATCAACCCGACCAACTGGGAAGAGCTCGCACTCGATCGACCGACCTGGAGTAGGACAGTGAAGACAGGCGCTGCGATCTACGAAGCCAATCGCATCGCTGCCGCCAAGGCGAAACGCGAAGCCCGCAAATCCCAACTTCGCCCAGTGCGCAACACCGCCGCACAATCGCTTCCAACGTGTCCTCGATGTCAACGGACATTCCGGGCTCGAATGGGACTTGTTGGACACCTTCGGATCAACTGTGCCTCTCGAACTGCACCAACCATCGTCCCGCTGCCCGCCTCTTCTTCCCCTCCGCCGCCAACTAACTCTGACATTTCTTCTCAACCACCACTTCCATCATCCTCCTCCCCCACTGCCCCAGCGGCGGCCTCTCAGGCGGCCGTCTCGCACATCAACCCCGACACAACAACCGACACCACCCCCACCTCTCCCGATTCCAGTAATGAGGATCAGGACTACACCTGCCCTCACTGCGATCGCACCTTCACCTCACGCATCGGCCTGGTCGGTCACTTGCGAATTCATCGCACAGAGACTGGCGAGCCAGTGCCTGGAGCACCAACCTGCACCCACCGCACTCGCCTCCAATGCCCACACTGCCCTCGCACCTTCACTCACCGCATGGGTCTATTCGGCCACATGCGCATCCACGAGAGCGGAATTGACCGCAACCTCGATACACCCACCCCGCCGAGCCCCACTCCCAACTCATCACCTTGCGCACCCACCAACCACTCCCCAACCGACATCGACGCCGCCGACTCTACCACCCCTCACTCCTCCCCGTCCTCCTCCTCTTCCTCCTTCACTGCCACAACGACGGCCACCCCGGCGTCTGTAGCGCACGACTTCACCACAGCCGCACCTGACACAACAACAGGCACAACCCGTGCAACCTCCATCATCAGAGGTGAGGGCCAGGACTACATCTGCCCTCACTGCGATCGCACCTTCACTTCCCGCATCGGCCTGGTCGGTCACTTGCGAATCCATCGCACAGAGCTTGGCGAACCAGTGCCTGGAGCACCAACCTACACCCACCGCACTCGCCTCCACTGCCCACACTGCCCTTGCACCTTCATGCACCGCATGGGTCTATTCGGCCACATGCGCATCCACGACGACCTGCGGTAGACAGCCGCCGATTACACCACACATTCACACACTCCATACCCTCCTCCACCATCACCACTACGCATCAACACTCACCCACCGCATGCACCAACTGCCACCTTCCACGCAAGTGGGAAGTGTGCATCTCGACTCGGTCCCCATGCGGCCTCGGCTGCACGGGTGACTTGAGTCCGAGGCTATCCCGACACGTCAAGTGTCGTGGACAGGAAGGTTGCTGATTGACGCCCGTTCTCGGTTCATGCAGTTCGTCACGTTGTGTGTGTGTGTGTGTTGTGTGGAGTGGCGGACTGGTGGGCTGGGGACGGGCTGAAGCAGCACCTTCCACAGCCCTCTCACGCAAGTGGGAGACACGCCGTTCAACCCCCGTTGTGTGAAATCCTGGTGTTTGTGTGTGCATGGGGGGCCAGGTCGTGCTGTAGCGCGCGCAGGCGTGGTCACTCGATCATGTCAGCCACCGCGCCCATTCCCCGCTTCAGTCTACTGATCGGCTCGGACAGTGGCTGGGGTGTGGGGATGGGAAGGGAGAGTGAGGTCGACGACTCAGCGCATTCTCCTCACTATAAACAATCTGACGCGCTTGAAGCTATCACGGTGCGCTAAAAGCCGTGGCTTGGAAGGTTGCCTACTGACGGGGTACCTTGGACCTCCTCCTTAACTGGAGGCGGTCTGAGAGTCAGGCTGCAATGGCTCCTTCTTAATGTGGCCTTTATGGCACTCCTACCACAGTGTGGGATCCGAGCCAGGCGTTGGCGGCACGCCTAGGTGCGGCTTCGGCCGTGCCAGCCTCCAAATCTCTGTTGTGTTGGTTGAAATCGTGGTCATTTGTTTTGTGGACCAGGGGGTGTGGTGGAGCGCCAAGGTGAGGATCTGTCCGAGCCATCCACCTGCGGCCTCCCTCGTCTCCGGTCTTCTTGACTTGGTCTTGACACCGGGCACAGGCGGGGGAGGAGGAGAGAGTGTAAGAAGATGCTACGCAAATCTACTGGCACTATAAACCCCCGCGTAAGTCGCCGTCCCTGCTCTCACAATGCAGTCTGTGGGGCACACGGTGGACATCGTCGAAATCGACGGTCGAACTGTCGTGTGTGTGTGTGTGTGTGTGTGTGTGTGTGTGTGTGTGTGTGTGTGTGTGGACGAAGGATATGAGGGTACGCCTAAGCGCAGGCTCATGCCGCACCAGCCACCTACACACGTTCCCACCTCCGGTCTTCCTGACTCTATCTTGGCACCTGACCCAGGTGAGCAAAATAGGAGAGAGTGGTGGATGCAATGCAGGTTTACTATCATTATAAACTAATTCCTGCTCAAGTCACCGTCCCGCGCCCACTCTGCTTTGAAGCACAAAGTGGACATCGTCAGAAAGGACAGTCAAATTGTCATGTAAAAATACCAACAAAACTGGAAGTTGTTCCTCAGCACAAAAACACTGATTTAACTTTCCTGGATCTTCTCATGCATAGAGGATAGGATGACTCTATTCGGAGGACGATTTTTCAGAGGTCAACTGAAAATGGAAATGTCTGCATCCCACGTGCCTCGTCTAATTTCAAATAAATGTACTTAGACTTCTTCCTTTTCCGTTGTGACATCAGAATACGTTCTACTCGGGTTGTAAATGAAGTGTTCAATTTTCTCAGAATCGCCCTTGAGGGGAATCCTTAGATATTTCTCAAGAATTAACCAACGTAGCGAAGTGAAAACAGCTGAACTCTCGATCCCGAACAACGCAGCGACATTGCCTCCCTCTATGGTAATAAAATCTGTCGTTTGGTCAAATAAATATTTCATAGCACAAGTGAATGAACATTCAAGCGCAAATCTAGATTGCAAACCCGCCGATATAACAGATGTCAAGATGGCTGGTAGGGTCAAAAATACGATAACAGAATGCCCCGCCGCAAGTCACCCACTGGACACTGGCATTACAACTGGCCCAAGGGTGGCTTTTAATATTATTAAAATAGTCCGCGTCGCCTACGCTACTCGGAGACCGCGGAATTGCATACAAGGAAAGGCTGAGTCGGGCAAGATGCTGAATCGCGTGATTAACTTCGCACCGATCTGGCCACGAGCAGCGAGTAATTAGCGTCCTGTCCCCCTTTTCAGGCCTACCATCGCATGACTAATTTTCACCAACTATAATTCCGCGTTTTTATTATAGACGACTTTTTGCTGAGCTCTGCTGCTGTAATAAATCAGACCCACGGTTGTGTACATATGAGCAGAGGTCACAGGCGGCTGGATGGAATCTCATTAAACTGAGTAGCACCATTTAACGCTCCCCCTGACAACTGCGACATTCGAATATCGCATCAGAATTTTCAATGTGGAAACTCGCGGCTCAAATTAACTGCCTCGCTCTTTAGTCCCCAAAGAAATATAATCGAATATTAACCTCTAGACAGTGTTTCTACGGAGAAAATTGCATGACCGTTCCTGATTTTTTCGCGATTATCAGCCAGATGGTTGAATCTCGTTCTGGGAAACTTTACATCGCTTCACTTTCTTCCCTGAGGTGTCTCGAGAGTCATTTTTTGATTGTTTATCTTCTGAATCAACGTTTCACTGAATTTGTTTTGGAATTTCACCGCGTGAGAGCAGCATACGGTCCAATCTCCTTTTTCAGGACCGAGCACGCGCATCTCGACTGCCTCACAATCGGGGTGAAAATCATCCCCGAGGATCACATGGGAGCAAAAATCAACGCGCAGAAAACCCCTCCGTCCAAGTGACCTTGGAGCGGCAGAGGACGGATGTTCATCTCCAATAATGCGTCCTTGTCTACTAAGTCATAGGTAGCATGCCCTCATCATAAAACAGTCCAGCTTGGCCATAGCTCCGATTGCGTGCCAGTCAGGCAGGTTGTAGCCTAGTCTCTACTCAGCGTAGATATATAAATACGCGCTCCCATGATAATAAAAGGGGTTAGATTGACACAGATGTCACCGGGCCTACAGTTCATGTCCAGACTGCTAAATTCTGACTACAGTGAGGACCTTTGGCGGGAAGGCGTGAAGAACTAGCAACCAGTTTCCTGTCATCTTAGATTGTCCCACCCAGTTCCTGCCTTCGGGCTGGGCTAGCTCCTCAGCCCTGTCTTTTTTTATTAGAGACTCTACTGTCTAACCAGCATCATTTAAGATAGAGTCTACAGAAAGAGAAATTCCCTTTCTTGCTGTTGAAGTATTCTATGCATTAAACAGTCGCCAAGACAGCGGACTTCCATGTAAGTACTATCAGATACATAAAATGCGTGAAGATAGTGGTTTACCTCTGGCACTCTGACTGGCCGTTAGGTCGAGTCTGCGCTTGCAGGTCTCCATAACACTTTCGTAAACTGTACAAAAAATAGACACCAATAAACGCTATTTTCAAGTTTATTCTTAACATCGTCAAAGTGGATTGAAATTTGCGGAAAGCCAAGTCTGCTTCTGTGTAAAAGGCGTCAACTTAAATTTCTGGGTTTTGTGCTTGTTAGCTAATTCCGGTTATTCAATCGAAAATGCCTTAGGTAGCGTGTTTACTTAAATAACTGGCTTATTCGGCTCAAGGGCCGAACAGGTGACTTTGCTATGCTCACTTTAAAACTACGGTGGCTACATCATGCAAAGTCCTGTACTAAGTTCTTAATCACTCACGGAGCCGATTCGTGTGGCCTGATTACCGTAATCTCCCTTGTTGAAAATGGGCACCCTTCAAGGCACACTGGGTGTCCCAGTAGGACTTTGAGGGCTGCCAATCACCTATGCCTAAAGTGCTCAGTCATAGTCCAAGACTTAAGGAAAGAGGTACTCACGATCAGAGTGCAAAATGCTCTTAAGGGTTGGTGTTGATATTAGTAAAGTACCGATTGACTCCACAGGCGCTTTTGAAACGGGCTGCATTTGAAACGCGAAGGACAGCTTTCTCGAAATCCTAACAGTTTCGCTTATAAGTTCAACGAGAAGAGGGGTATCTTTCCGCTATCATGCTTGAACAGACGTTTTCTTTAAGCTTTCTCAGATTACGGAATCAAAACTCCTGAAATAGGGGCTCTTTTCTGTTGTTATGGTACCCAGTCGCCTGTCCACTGGACACTTTTATAAAGGAACGCAAACACGCTACCATCAATGAAACCTTTTATCGACAAACGTATTTACAAGACATCGTTTCAACGTAAATCTTACTCTAATTCCACCGTATATTATCTTTTTTGTTTACTTTTCTTGTCAGTTATTAAGATAGCGTACGTTTGAAAGGTTCGACAGTAAACACTGTTTCCTACCGCTCGCATAAAAATGTGCCTAAAAATTTAATATCCTGTTGGCTGCAAACGTTTTAAAATATTGCCATTTTGGCGGGTAACAGGCGGAACGGTAAGGGACTGCCTGTTTCAAGTTCATACAGTTACTCCTGTTGATGCGACAGCTGATGGTGTGTAGAGTCAGCAATTCCGTACAATGCTAAAAATAAGACATGAAGTAAACGCTAAAATATAGCATTTTTAGAGTACTCCTCAAAAATTGTAGCAAGAATTCCAGCCTGATTAAATCAGCGTTCATGGTGTACTCACGCGATGTCCACCTCAGGCAGCGTCCAATGTACTCATTAAATGCACCTGTATACCACAGAAGAATCGGTGGATATTGCGGCGCGTGTCCGAGTAAAGGAGTAAATGCAATGACCTATCTACGACAAAATTACGCCTTAGAAACGTTTCCGGCGGCAAATAAAAGTGAGGAGAGCAAGTGAATCAAAGCCCAGAAGAGCTGAATGCTTGGCTGGGCCTGAAAACAGTCCAGCGATGACTGAGATGACATGTAACAGCGAGCGACTATCCTTGAATGACGTATAGTGGGTGTCCAGCGGTAACACGAGTGCAATATTAGGGAAAACCGCCGTAGTATGCGCATTATGATCAGGTCGCTCATAGAATCAGATGGCTGACAGGATCAGACAATCGGCCGGTGCATGGGAGAGGGAAGAGAGAGTCATGTCGACACCCCAGAATCCATTCCCATGGCATCATCGACACATTCCTCACCATAAAATATCTGACGTTCTCGAACATATCCCGACGTGTATAACGTCGTAAGTTGGAGGGCTGCCAAATAACTTACTAACTCGTACTTCTCAGAGCACAGGGTCGGGCTCCAATGGCCCCCTCACAATGTGACCTCAATGGCATTACTACCCAGGAGGCATCTGATTCGCCCCTTGTTTCTGTGACAATCTGGATCATCGTGCGCCAATCAGTTCGTGTGTGGCACACGTCCTAGCTCTGTATTGCCATCAGGCCCAGATGGTTGGGGGGTGTGAGAATAGGGCAGATGTCGCTCAAGTCTGACAGCAGTATAAACTACTTCACACGTGCAAGTCACTGTCCTGCGCCCACCCTGCTGTGAGGCATACGGTGAACATCATCGTTTGCGACGGTCGCACTGTCATGGTGTGGAGGGAGGGTCAGGTTGTGCTGACGGTCATTTCGTCCTAGGTAGCGTTATGTTCTGGCCTTTTCAATCAGGGACAGAAAATGCAAAAATCGCAGGCCAAGCTTGATCTCCGGACTGTGAGTCGAGTGAAGGTAGGATTGGTTTGTAACTGCAGTGACCAACGGTTGTGTGTTCTCAATATTCTTCGACGAGCACAAAGAGCGCGTTCAGCGTACAAACTGTTCGTTCAGATGTAACCGCGTCCAAATACATGCCTGCTGGGACATTTCGCCGGCTGAATGAAAAGTTCTGTCGGGTGAATAAGACACCTTACACTAATAAAGTTGGCTACCGCATTGGCGAAATGGCCCGATGAGTACAGTTTTCATCATAGAATATAAGTATACATAAATGTGGTAACATGCCTCACTTCCGTTCGCTTAATTTATGCAGAAGAATGCGAGAGAGAGAGAGAGAGATCGAGCGAGCGAGCGAGCGAGGGAGAGAGAGCAGGGAGAGGTTGACAACGTTTCTATTCTGTGCTAGTCCAATGTTTAGTGTAGGATTCTTAAAACCGGACTAGTGGAAAGATGCAAATTTTATTACCCTTTTAAACACTCGATGAAATGAATCCTGTGCCTGTTATGGTTTTAAGATAGAAAATGTCCATGTGAGAAGAGAGTGGACAAAACAACGTCTCCGTTTCGACGTGAGTTAACCCGACTCCGACCTCCTCCACCCATCTCCGCATTCCCTCCCCACTCGCACTATTCCATAGCCCCTTATTCGCCGCTTTCGGGTTAATTTAACATCTGAAGATTTCAGTCATTCTTCTCCCTTGAGACTAACTTGTTACTCCTCAATGGCGATTGCGGAGGTCTTGCTTGCCCTACAGAGAATTCCACTGACCGAGAACCCATCAACCCCTGGACAATACACAAACCCGCCCTACATCACGTGACACATGCATAAAGCACGCAACCCTCATGTCAGAGGGAAGTGTGTTCTTTAGTGGAACCTGATGCCAGACCAGAGCGTCCCTGGCGCGCGCGTAAACGGGTTGTCGTAGCGCTGGCCGTCACTGCGTCTAATCCCAACACCGGATGACTGACCGATTCGGACTGTGGATTGGTGCGTTGGAGAGGGAAAGGAGAGTGCGGTCGCCACTGGGGGACTCACTTCCACAACATATCAGCGCATTCCCCGACTATAATTGATTTGACGCTCTACAAAACTGTCACGGTGCTCTAAAAGTCGTGTCTTGGAAGGCTGTCTACTGACCGGATCACTACGCTCTCGTAGTCAGTACTGTGTTTGCGTTTGGGAGCGTGCCCCTAAAACGACCGACACGATAGATTCGCTGGACCAACACGGGGGCTAGATCGGCGCCTGACAGGCATTATTGGGGACCCGCACCCATAATAAGTGCCAACATTCGGGGTGTGACGGTACGCCCAGGTGTAGGCTTATATCACGCAACTTGTGATTCGATCCGCCCCCATTTTTGTTGCTGTTGAAAATCCTGATCAAATGCTTGTTGTGGAACAGGGGTTTTGTTGTACCCCTAGATGCAGGTTTTCGCCGTACCAGCAACCTGCGCCCTCCCCGACCTTTGGTCTTCTTGGCTCTGTCTTGACACCGAGCCCAGGAGGGTGAGGGAAGAGGGAGCGCAAGCTTACTATCATTATAAACTAATCCCCGCTTATTTCACCATCCCTGCTCTCGGCCTGCTCTGGAGCGCACGGTGGACATAGTCGGAAACGGCGGTCGAATTGTCGTATGTGAATTCACTTGCTCAAGGACTGGGAATGAGGCTCAGTGACTCCTATTTGATGCGGCCTCTATGGCAATCCAACAAGCGTGAGATTTAAGACCTAAGTCTAGTAAAAACCATGCAAATCGTACGGGGACCGATTTGGGTACGATATCCGTGGACGGGCTGTATAGCTTTGTCAATCGCTACGCCCGAGCCCATCTCTGCTTGCCTTGACGTTGCCTTACCACCGGAGTCTGGCGGGTGAAGGAGGAGGGGATGCGCCGGATACTGCTCAAGTCTGCCTCACTATAAATTTATTCACGCGCAAGCCGCTCTCCCATGCCCCTCAAGCAGTCGGACACACGACGGAAACCGTCGCTCGCCCACGGTCGGACTCTCAGGGGGGCTAATCCGCGGAAAAGTGGCGAGAAACTTAAAACAGAAAGAGACTGTATGAGAACAGTCTACCGCCGTGTTGAGACGCCCTGTGGTATTCCGGACGCTAAAGTAGCCGAAGCGCAATATTTCAGGAAGTTTTTACAGCCTGGGGCTCTCCCGAGGGCCGAAGTCTGCAGTACTGACATGCAGTGCCACATGCTGTCGGTGTGTCCAAGATCTGTCCAACTGGGGCAAAACAAATGTTCGAGATGACAATTCGTTGGGCATTGAAAAGCTAAACTTAGAGCCCATCCAAAATCCGGCGTTATATACCAGATTGAGTGAAACTGTATCCCGTATCTGCTTTTGTCTCTGATGGTGGATTCGAGAAGGAATCCGAAACGTCAAGCTAATAAAGCTCTTGTCCCAGCGATCGTCCCTCCTTCTTCAAAACTATGGAGTTTAATTGTTGACAAGCGAAACTCAGCTTTATCGGCATTTTAGCAATCGGCATTACTGTGGGCGCACTTATAGGCAGTTAGCATCGCTGTCGTCCGAACATATGTCAAACCAATATTGATTACAGAAGACAAGGTGCCGAACAGTTAAGTCACAAGTTTGGTCTTTACTGTCCTTTGTTGTGTTAGCCACGTCCTTCAGCACCCGCAGCGATGCGGGGGATGAATCCAGGAAAGTTAAAGTAGTTTGGTGGCGAGACCAGCTTCACACTGCCTTGTTAAGGAGACATTTCTAGCATATAAAGAATGCACGCCAGTGCCCGTCATTTCTGTGGGCATTTTGCGTGTCGACTTAATATTTCTTTTCCATATAACGGTTGCAGTTATGCAAAATTCGCCAGCATTCTGTACACGTCAAAGATGCTTTAACTACATATCAATGGCATGGTGTAAGGCGTGCCACATTTCAGTTAACCGATGCATATGCACAAGCGTGGCCTGGCGAAATAGCGGCCTGTTTTTAAGCCAGGGGCCCAAGAAGAAATGCTAAAGGGTTGACCTTCAATAATCGGATTTGTATCAACAAAGACAGGTACATTATAATGATACTGCCAGTGATAGCTCAAAGTACAGGCTGTACATTCTTAGAAAATAAGCAGAAATAGCCATTCCGGTGTGTCGCCCTTGCCGGTAAAAGCATCTCGACTACTGATTGCTAGACGCCACGCGTGGATTTTAGACACTCAACTATGAGCCAAAAATGAAATGTTCATTTTTGTCCTCCAATCAGGATAGATAGACTCATGCCATTTTCGTGTTACAGAGGTAACAAATCAGTATGAGCGCGGCAGTTTGTTTGTGTCTTTAGGTAGAGTAACTGCGGCCTATATTTTAAAGTCGATATTCCACGAGATTTTTGGCTGCTTCCATAGCCAGTACAGTTTGGTCAGAAGAAGCAGCTCACTTGCAGTTAGACAGTCACAAACTGAATTGTAATTAGAGAGCGTTGGGATGTCTAGTTTAGTTTGCCGTTGACTTGGTTAAGCTTCTAGTCAAGTCAGCCCACCGCTAACCAGGACATGTCGAGTCATAACCTGCTTTATCTGATGTAAGCAAGCCCTCCCTAGCGGCCCGGAGGACAGCGGACAGGTTTACAGGCCGCACTGCAGCCACGCGTGTGATGCGGCGTAAAAACAGGCCTATGAGCCGTCGCGATCTATTTTGCTAACTAATGCGGCATCATGGTGGAACGACGACGCGCCTTTTCTCGTACTGCCGTCTCACACGTCCTCCTGCCCTCAACCCTCTCCCCCCTTGCCTGCCCTCTTGCCATGCCTTTGTCTGCCTTCGCTGCGGCGTGCCTTCGATTTTCTATCTCTGTCACCGGGGTTAGGGCGGAGCGATGTCATACGGCGGGGTGTTGAACCTCGTTAACATTTATGCTAAGGAACCTCGGCGTGGCAATGAATTACTTCAAAATGAAAATATCACTCCTTCGTCTGACATTCGACTGCGTCATTACGGCTATCAGGATCGCGCTCTCGGCTGCTCCTGTGGCACTGGTTTTTTTGTCCTGGCACAGTCCGTATTTTACGTGCCCGCGATTGCTACATCGGGGTAAGAAGCGGAAAACTATCTAGCATTGCCTCGAGTCTTACTTTTGAAGAATATGGTCATTTTGCATTGACAGTGCTGTTTTCTACTTAAACCCAGATGTCTACACCTCGGTCGGTCAATGGACCACAATACACACGCCCGTTGGTGGCTTTGCTCGATGGGAGGGATTGTTCCATTGAAATGCCTCTTCTGAAGGACGTGGCTACAGTCGCTTTCTGTGACGCGTCTGCCACGAGCGAAATTCACGAGAAAGTCTTGAACGAGGCCTTCGGAGCCCTCCTATGGCACACAATCAAACTTAATCGAGAGGATCTGCAGAAATTCAAGAGTCTGAAAATCATAGTTCGAATCGGAAGGTAGTACATCTTTGCACTGTTACGAACCCCCCTTTTAGTGGTTACGATAACGTAGACATTAAAGCCGCCGGCGAACTCGGGATTGCTGTCTGCAATGTGCCCGGCTATGGTATTGAAGAGGCAGCCGACACAACTATGTGTCACATACTGACTCTTTACCGTCGGACTTACTGGCTTGCCGACATGGTGAGATCGGGAAAACGAATAAACAATCCGGAGCAGTTAAAAGAAGCTGCTGTCGGGTCAGCAAGGATACGCGGTGACACGCTAGGAATTATTGGTTTGGGTAAGTGCGATCTTTAGGTCAGTCAAATGAATATCCAATCATTGCTCTGTTTACTTGGGGTTGGGTATGACTGGCTGATGGCGGCTAATAAGCCAGAAATGGCCATTCCGGTCTCCCTTTTCTTTGTCGGTATCATCTCATATATGTCTACTACTAGTCGCTGTGCGACTGCCTGCGAGGGTTCTAGTATGAGCCCCAAGGCACAACGGAACGAGCATGTTCCGTAACCTGATCGGCGAGCGTCCACTGTCAGAATTGATATTCCCGATCACAACCGACAGGACAACGGGCCCGTGGCTCAATGGTAGAGCGTCAAACTACATGACCAAAGATCCCGGGTTCGAATCTCAAGTGGTCCACACTTGGGGTTGGGTACGACTGGCTGATGACGGCTA
>CACRXP010002007.1:0-15977 GCA_902702965.1 Spirometra erinaceieuropaei
GGCGCACTCGAACGCCTGGAACGTCGATTGTGCGAACGGAAATTTCTTGTGGAAGTTAAGTACATATTGCTGTCTGGAACGTGCGTCGGCAGTCACCGGCCAGGCACACCCTTTCTAGTTTAGATATTAGCACTGTCAAATGTGAATGCCGCAACCACTGAGACTTCAATCTTTATTTGAAGCCTTTTTGGTTTCAGGCCATAACTGTGCCAGCAGCATCATCCCGATTGAACGTTCCTCCTAGGTATCGCCCTCACCCGTGGCCATTTAGCCGTAACCTCACGCAAATTACAACTTAAATCAAACACCACAAAATCCAGATTTTGTCCGACGGCTTTACATCGTGAGATGTGCCTGCATCCCTCCTGGACGTTGAGAGTCTCGAGGCGGTCTGCCACTTTGCCCAAATCTGTCTTTTTAGCTGTCGTCAACCTGATACCAGGGAGGAGTAAGACGTCGCACAAAACTTGGGCTCTGCTTGTTCTGTTGGCTGTGAGTGTCTGTTCTCGCCGCTATGGTCAGCAGAAGACAAGGGCTTAGATGTCTGAAGCTACAGCTAACGATGCCTTTGTCTACCGTTACTAGGTATAGTTACTTCGAACTTCTAACCTGCGAAAGAGCGGGTCACTTGACAATCGATGCCTCGAAGGAATACTACGGCTTGGGCGGACGAGCTGTTTCTAGAAAAATTAACTTTATACCTGATCGGGGACACATAGTTTTGTGGCCTTCATGATTGCCGCCCCAGTTGGCCCTATGACAAACCCCTCCTCAAGGTCGCCTATATGAACATTTTTCAGATCGTCGCTGCCCCCTCCTTTAGGAACCTGACGAATACTGAACGACTTTTGTTAAGGGAGGCCAGGTAGGATGTTCTATACGATCGTTTTCGATTTGTTGGGTTGGAATCCCAGCTGGGTCACAATTACTGGGGGTGTAGACACTGATCACAGAGTATGGATCGCACTGGCCCATGGGGCGCCGTTTTGCATTGTCGGCTCAGTTGACACTTCTCCGTAAGTTCACCAAACGTAGTACAGGAATTGTGCTTAGTGTTATATCCCCTCTACACCCTTGCCAGCCGTGTACCACCTTAGAAAACTTCATAGAATTCATTGCTAACCTGTAGTTCCGCCCGTCACACGGTCTTGCGAAGTAGCGAAATATGGTCACTGAGACGGTTAAACCCTCAGTTCTGGACCTTTTGCAATTTAGTTGTAAACTTTGATCAGAGGTTGGCCCATTATGCGGAATATTACCTGACTTACCAAGTTTACTAGCTAAGAATCCAGACACGAATTTCGCTGATATTGTGGCGCTGCACGACGCAGCTGCTAGGCCGTCGTCTCATCAGGATGTCTTCCACCGTTCCTCATTCGCTCCCCTCCGGCATGTACTCCAGTTTTTACTGCTGAGTTTCATAATTTCCTCAGTAGTTGAGGCAAGAGTATGGTATGTAGCAGCCTGGGAAAATTGTAGTTGGCCACAACCCTAACGCCAACCATGACCATGCCTGCGATGGGTAACCCGTGAGCCTCTAGGTAAAACTTGAACACAACCGTAACCTAAACCCAAGCCTTAAAACCCTAACCTCAGCCCTAAAACCCTAAGCCAAAACCCCAACCCTAGCCTCAACTCCAAATCCAAATCATGACCCAAGCCCAGCAACCAGAGCCGTAAGAATAACCCGATTACTGACGCGAACCCTAAGCGTAGCCCTAGACCTGGGCCTGGTACGGGCAACTTTAGCGCCAGTAACGCTAGTGACGGTCAAAATCTGCGTATCATATAAGCCCTTTCGCGATCTATTGTCGGGTAAATCGTTATGAGCCACACCTTACTAAATAAGATAACAGGGCAGATTTTTGAACGACTCAGGGAGTTACATACCATACCCTCAACGTAATGTGTGAACTTCGAATACATTCTTCGGCACAGACTCTTTCAGGTTTGATTCGAGATTTGCTACGAATACTTGAGCTGAGATTCATCAGTTCCAACGGCATAACCGCGTAATGTTTACACTACCAACAGACAGTAGTCCTTGCCAGACAGTCCTTGCCTTAAAATGCTGCATATCGCATGCTGTCCACTGCGGTTCGCAATATCAAAGTTAAGAGAGAAAATTAGGCATTTGGCCTTTTATTATGTTCCGATGTTTTCTGCCCCATGGAGGCCGCTTGTCGTTCCTCCAAATGCATATTCATCTTACCTCAATTACGTCCTTTCGGGTCTCGTGCTGCTTGTTTTCGTTTCTCTAAAAGGGATTTTTTCCTTCTCCCTCCTCTCCTGCTGGCATCTTTGTTAAGAGGCGGACCAGTGTATCGGTTGCCGGAATGCCTTCTCCGATCCAGTCAATTTGAACGCCGTAGTATGTATCTGGGATTCCTCCGACCAATGCACTCTTGTGGTCAAAGCCTTCTGTGTCAGTACCGAGTTTACTGCTAAGAAACACGGCGGAGAGAAGGGTGTGCCCTTCCGTATTCAGGTACAGTTTGAACCCAAACATTTCACAATGCTTGGCAGCCGAGCGCCTTTAGGTTGCAATATCCTCAATCCCTCCTAACTGTCCCTTTTTCATGAACGCTTGGAATCGAATTCGGCAGGTACTAACGGAGTACTTTGCCATAGTAGATGCGGGTCCCGTGTAGACAAACCGTATGGGAGGATGTGCCTCAAGTGGTCTAAGAAAACCCTCCTTGAACGAACTTGTTCCCTTGCTTTCACATATCCTGTCTTCCTCGGGATGACAGGAACTCCGGGAAGGCGAGGCTTGCCTGTTAGTTTAGCTGTTGGCTATCCCTTGCGTCCGCAAGTGACGCATAGTGCAATGACCACCAGAAACGGCTGCGAAATAAGCAGCACTAAGTTTGACAAATCAGCAGTCGCGGACCATACGACGGTATAGCCTGGATCCGATCTGGAAAATCAGTTATCCGTGAAAAGGTCACAAGCCGTTTTATAGAATAGCGGCTGTTGCCCGCCATCTGGTGAGACTTCGCGTTCTCCGTCACCCGGCTCAATCCTGCGGGCGGTGGTGCGGTCTGCCATATAAAAGGCTATAGAAACTGCCAGTCCGACATGACGAAATAACACCAGTAGTCTCGCCCACACTGCTCGCACTGAAATCTACGGATAATCGTCCAACTAGCCTCGATTGGGTTCGCCTGATGCCCAGGATTGCCCAAAGTCGAAATTCGCACCCCTCCGTAGTCGCCAGAATCGACATTTAGAAGTACACCTCTCAGCTACAAGCAGAACTGCACTTTTCCTCGCGAAATCATTATATTTGTCTGCAAGTTCTTGATAGTGATGTAGAACTTGGTATCTCTCTATTACTCGTCCTCTTATGGCCATGCTGTCGTCATAGCCGTGTTCCGCTTGGTTGCGGGAACAAGGAACATGGAAACCCAAAACTGCCTGCACATCAGAGCCTGCATGATAAACCCTCACCAGAGAGATCGTCATACCTACTCCGTTTAATGATCACTAATGCATGCAGAAGCCTTCTAAGAATGTTGTCTTTTCTACTCCTACTTGAGTCGACTGTATGTTCCGTCCTTCACTTTTACGCAGGTGGACTCCTTCCGGGAGGCCGATCACACTCACATCTACTCCGCAGCCTGCCAGGTTAAAGTGTTCAAAACCAAGGGGGCTGACAGGAAGAACAGAACGGATAAGGAGAAGATTGAACGAAAATCTGCCGCTGATCGGGTAGGTTTTTAGCTGGAACGGAACACTGGGGTGTTCTTCTCTGTCTTACGACTTCATGTTTGTCGGCGTCGTATTATCTTTTATACCGACAAAGACCATCCCAGACAGCCACCCTGTCATCTGTCTACCATCTTATAGTTTTCATGCACTGTTGGGCTTGCTCCACAGGCGAGGCTTGTTTGGATGTCACAGGCCACCGACAATATCAAATGACCAAGGAGCTTTCTGAAGTAACCCATCCCTCCTCCCCTTCGAGGTCATCTGCGTCCATATGTTTACACCGAAACCCACACCTATTCCTGCGGTAGCCATGACGTTGCGTAATCTCATTGGGACTGTCGCCACCCTAGTGATATCTCGCCCCTTTGAACGGGAGTGGGAACTAGCAGGACTTGCCGCCTCGATGATTTGAGGCTGAAACAGTCGAGCGTGACGTGAGACAATGGTTGAGCAAACGTCGTCTTACGCACTTCGTTCTAGGACAAGCTCGTCGATTCACAGTCATCTGCCAAGGTGCACCTCTTGTTCTTGCCAGCCATATAAGAAAAATGCTTTGGCAAGTGGGTACAACCTGCGACACCTGGCGAAGATTCGACTTCTAAAGAATGTTTTTGGTGAAGTCAAATGCACACAACGGCCCAGCCCTGTGACTGACTGGCAACATTTGAGAGCGTCCATCAGGCAACTATTAGCGCTGTCTACCATGATGAGGCGCGCTCATATTGCCTAACTTGCTGGCTTGGTAAGCCGTGTTCACGCCTGATCTAGACAGCCTTGATGTCGCGGAATTTGACATTTTCACTAGGTTTCTTGGGGATTTCGAGTACAGGCGCGCTCCCAACAATCGCTCGGATTGTTTGTTTGAGACCATCTCCACTAACGCTTTGGCCTTAGAACTAAAACACAAGGCAACGACGACAGGCAAACTTCCGTTAACTGATGGTCCACGGTCATCATGTCACGCTGCCGTTAACGGGCTTTGCGGTGAGCGATCGTTGCGAAGTCCTCAATTTTTAGTGTTGGTTATAAAATTAAATAGGTCGTCAGTGCAGTTTTGTTGAAACCTAGTCCCCGTGTTTATTTTTCGCTATCAATGTACGATCTCTGAAGGACTGCGAGCAAGTTGGACCCAGTAGTATTTATTTCGGAAACTGAACGGCATTACTCCGGGAACCACCCAGACCGCTCTGCTTAGTCTGCCTATGCAAGCCTGGAGAACCAAATGCTCTATTAAAAGGCTGGCAATGTTTGAATATCTTTCGATTTTAACAAAACCCCTTAACCGATCATTTTACGCTCTCCGGGTCTGGCCGTCTTGACAATAAAGGCCAATACCATTTGCGTCGTCACTTTCCCGAAAATTTTATTCTTTTCATCGTTTACTTTTCTCCTCTCACTTACAGCTGAATTACAAACCATCGACTCCAAGCACCTTTCTGGAGGAGATCAGCTACTTTCCTCCTTTCAGTCGTCTTATGATCGACGATTCCTCATCATGCTGTCCTCTAATCAGCTCCCGGGCAGACGGTGACCTCAAGCTGGCCACTCCCTGTTTCGCTTCGGTGTCTCAAACTTGTGAACGCTCTCCGTCTCCGGGATCCTCAGCAGACTTTCGCAGCTTCCCTTTTGCCCAACACTCGTCAAACTTGGCACGCCCCCTTCCTCCTCGCTTCTCTTCTTCCCCGCCACCACCCTCTCCACTGACATTAGCCCAACCGCTGGAAGGCGGCGTTGCCGGTGGTCTTCGCTGTGTCCACTCTAAAGAGAACACCTTCAGCGCCACTGCCGCATCCCCTTCTGTGATTGTGTGCAAACGCCCCACCGAGGATCACCTCGATACGGGACTGGGCCAGATTGACCTGACTGCAGCAAGGAGGCTGCGCCCGCAGACTGATTTTCGTCAGCGCCAAGCCAGGGGCAGTCGATCGCCACCGGGAGGTTCCCTGCAGCCGCCTGTGAAGAACGGTAGACGTTTCGGTTCACCATCTGAAGGCACACGACCGGAGTTTAGCAGGGTGTCTACAGAGCCTACGTAGGTTTGACTTTGTCCCTTCGGATGAAATCATCTTTACTTTGTTGGCCAAAGTAGTTTTCTAGAGAATGGTGTGTCTTGTAGAACTACTTACCAGGTAACACTGTTGGACTCGAGTTATATTGGCTGAACGTTTGGGCTGTTTTTGGACTGATTGTCTCAAAAATACTCACATACAACACTGACAAAAAGTTTGCTTTACTTTACTCAATGTTTAAGTTAGGTGAAATATACGTTAATTTGTGAAAATCCCTTAATTGATCGGCTACCGACTCAAATGCATCGATGAAAGCCCAAAATTAATAATGAATGACGTCTAGTTAAGTGAAAACAGAAATGTAGTATTGAAAGTCATATTAAATTGGCCAAAAATAGCTATTTTCTTGGAAAAATCAGGACTGTCGAAAGCTCAAAAAATGTGTGTCAAACGAGTTAACTCAATCTGTCCACGCACATATTGAGCCAATAAAACAGCATAAGCACAATATTTAAAAGACCGTTTTCTAATGTACAGCCTAAGTAAATATCATCCAGTAGTTACACTACTGTGAAGTATGGCTAGTAGTGAAGTGTGCAGTGAGTAATGAGCAAGATTGCTCGAGCACCGGGACAATTTGTTTACTTTTCCGAGCTTTTAGGCCAGTGCAGAGATAAGTAGCAGCAGAACAAGCGAAAGTTATAGAAGGTATTCTCCAATCAACTACCAATACCGCTCGCCAAATGGATACATCGATTGGCAGAGTTCTCATGCGGGACCTAGGCCTTAATCAGTTTTCGACTTGTCTTGTTTTCGGTGCGGGCAATTGTCTTGGCGGCTGCGGAGTTTAACGTATGACCCGTTCCGTAGGTGTTGGCAGCCACTTGCGATAATTCGTCGTCCCGTCGCACAGCCAGCCTATGTTCGTGTATACATGATCCGTACACGCATTCAATCTGCCTTGTGTAGTTACAAGGACCGTTCAGGCACGAGACTCGATACACTATGCCCGACTGCTCCTTGGGATTTAATCAGTCCTTGATTTTTATGATCCTGCTGCGCCGGAGTGCAATCCTACATATACTCCTACATCTATGCGCACGCTCGCATCTGAAACGCCCCTGATGCATGACAGAAAGTTTGGCGGTGTTTCTGTTCGGGTCCTCCGGGGCATTGGCCTACAAGGGCTTTTGAGTAGCCATTACGCGTAAATTGGTCCTGAAGATATTGGACCATACACGCCTTTTCTTACAGGTTGCTGTAGTGAGTCTGAATCCGTTTGAGGAGCGTTCTCACGCAGTTTCGTTTGTGAGAAGCCGGGTGGTTACCGTAAAAACTGAGGATTTTGGTGATGTTCGTCGCCTTCCTGACTAAGAGACAAGAATAGAGTCGGCAGATTTAATCCTAAGTGTGCCGTTTTCTATGTATCGGGACATAACAAAGCACATGACCAACCTGACAATTCTGAAGGGTGGGTTGGTCCCCAGCCTCTTCTCCTACCTCTGTAGCAGATTTGCATATTTTATCCTTTGCTATCGCCTACAAACGTCGTTTTGCAAAATATTCGCCTACAAAACCGAATTCCCCGTTTCTGGAGCTTGGGGTTTCTTTAAAATGCGTTAATTACGAGGTACCCTTATGTCTGAAGTGCTTTTCAGTGCAAATTATCGTGATTAAGGCGACATTAAGTAACAACACTTTGCAGAGATATCTCCTGGAACTAAGCTCACAATCCTGCCGCTGGTAAGCTGCTGTTTTTAAGCAGTATTACTCCCTATTTTGCGTCTGCTCACTAGGGATGAGGGGTGGCGTGGCCGGTGTCCTTGCTGTCTACGTAAACGGACGTTTTACCCGAAACTGTTGCTGACAAAATTGAGTTATGGTGAATGAGATTCAGCCGTGTCCGTATTGGCTTTGTAAGTGTTTTCTGGAATAATCCTTCCTGGTAAACCTTATAGTCTGCTGGGTACTTATTTTTTATACATAATTGCTGCCGCTCTTTGTTGTTTGTATGAAAACCTGGTCCATCGTGCGTGCGTGATACACGTGGGCGAGTTTTTTGACCTTGTCAGTCATCGTGTTCAATCACGCCTCCAGTCTTCTTGACTCTGTCCGGTCACCGTGCTCAGGTGGGTGAGAGAGGGAAGGGTACGATGGATGTTGCGCAAGTAGACTATCACTATAAACTAATTCACGCACAGGTCACCGTCTCTGCGCCCACCATGCTCTGGGGCAAACGGTGGACACTGTCGTCAGCCACGGTCGAACTGTCGTGATGCCCAGAGACTGGATTTGTTCTGCCTCGTTATCTAAACGCTGAACCAGGACATGGGTCGCGTCGTCTTATGGTATGCGATAATTCAACTCTGTTGAGTCTGTTTGGATCCGCACCTATTGCTGCATATGTCTAATACACTTTGGACGGCAGCAGGCATCACTGCGCCTAATCTAATCACCAGTAGGCTGACCGATTCGCGCTTCTTTTGAGGAAACCTGCAAAATTCCCCAGCCTGTTATCCTGGAATCTTATTTAAGATTTTGAATCGTTTTCTATTGTTATTAATACACTATGGGTAGAAAATTACTTCTCGAACACCTTATCTGGTACCCGTTTCGTTCTAATATTCACAATTGTCAAAATATGAATCGCATCAATGCTGCCTTACTAATTGGATTAAAGTTAATTTGAAAGGAGACCTTGTGGGCAATTTCGCAGTAATTTCGCAATATTCCTTTATGTCTGTTGAAAACCTGTGCGATAAAACAAGTTATCATCCGTGCATACCATTACTAAGTTCTCGGACGTACCATTCGACGGATATAAACGTCGGAGCTTTCGTAAGCGAGATCGGCTTTCGTTCTCGAAAGTGTCACAAAATACTCATATTTTAGTTCACCGATTTACGCAGATTAGAACACGCAGTCGAACACGCCTGAACCTCTCACGGCGTTTTTAAAATCGTGAGTAGAAGGTGACCAATGGACGGAATAATCCGATCATTGCCGATAGAAGCGAATACGCTGGTTTCAGGAAGCAGTTAAAAAGAAAAAGGTGTGATCGCTGGAACAAGAAGTTTATCGGCCTGACGTTCAGTATTCTCACTCGAACCCATCACCAGAGGCAGTCCCAGAAAAGCGTAGAAGAAGCACAAAGGGTGCAATATTTATAAGACACAATTGCGTCCTGTAAGTTCGAGTTATTATTGCATAAAATATGACCCCCCCGCGCGATGAACGCGAGTACTGTTAATTATTGTAGACATGTGCCTGCCGGCCAACTACGTCCTATAAATACTGCGCTCCTTGTTCTACTACCCGTTTGTACGATTGTCTCTGATGATGAGTTCGAGTGAGGATCCGGAATGCCAGACCAATAAGCCCTTTGTTTCAGCGATCGCATCTCCTTTCTCTGAATCCGATCGTTCTTAACAACGGGGATTAGGCTGCAATGGTTCTGACTTAGCGTGGCACTCATGTGGGTAAGATCCGAGCCGGATTTTTTTCATTGCAACCTGGTACTCCTTAAACAGATTGTGTGCGTGACACTTGCAGATGGGTCGTTTAGCTTAATCAGCCACTGCGTCCACGCCCACCTTGTCGTCTTGACTTTCTCTTGCCATTAGGACACAGCATGTGTGGGAAGATAGAGTGACGTTGATGCAGCCGACATCTGCTTCATTTTAAAGAGTTAGGTCGCAGGTTGCGACTGCAACCGTCTTGGACAGTAATGAGCGTAATTCACGCATAAGTCATCGTCCTTGCGCCCATCATGCTGTGGGGCAGGAACGCGGTGGATACCGTCCTCAGCCACGGTCGAACTGTCGTGATGCCCAGAGACAGGATTTATTCTGTCTCGTTATCTAAACGCAATGCAAACCGGTTTGTTGTCGAGAGGATTGCCAGCTGCCTCTCAGCCGATCACACAGTCTTTTTTTAAAGTTTATTACCCACATTATTTTCCGACTTGTTTTTTCCTACTCTCGTTCAGATTTGCACATATAACTCTATCCTTCTGCCCAGGATCCCGACCACATCGTTCATGACATGGCCAGACCCGCCCTCTACACCTGCCCCCGACAACGTTGATCTACTTCCATTTTCCCAGTGCGATATCAGCGGGACTAGACACTACCAGCAGGCTAGTAAAACAATCCCTTTATCCGTACACAGCTCCAGTGCCTCCTCCGACACCTGTTTCCCACCCCCAGCAGACTTTCCTGGGGCCGAGCAGCCACTGTCGGCAGAATCTTTCCCTCTCTTCAAGCAACCGGCACTTCGTCGACTGCCACGGTGGGAACCGACTGGACTGCCGGCACCGGTCGATGTACACACTGGTGGCACCGTCGTCCCCTCACCACAGAGGGTGCATGGCAAAAAACGCGGTGTGGGTTCAGGAGCAGCTGCATGCTCCATCTCCTCATTCCCCTGTCCCGGCATTTGCGCATCCTGTGGTCGAGCCTGCCCGGGCAGCATGACCGAGTTTGGTGTCAAACGTCAACGACGACGACGACAGACTGGACACCGCCTCCTGGTGAGACTTTTTAGCCCAGCCAAAGACAGCCCTTTTAGGAGACCTTTCTTGACGTGCAGTCCATTTAAGTACAACTGTGACACGCACCTGTACAGTCTGAGTAGTCATGTGTTTGAACTTTTCATAACAAACATTCGTCTTTCTTTTGTAGAAAGGCTATAGTTTTCCAAAGCTCTCTTCTCTCACCTCATTCTGCCTCTCTGAAAGTCCTAACTCTCTCCCGGGACTCAAGCAACAGGAGATTACTGTTCCAAATCCCTGTCTCTTAGCACAGCCCTGTTGCTCGCAAAATCTTCAAACCTCGGATTACTCAAGCCATAGTCAGCAGACTGGGGATGAGGAGGTTCGTGGCCAGTGCCTAAACGAATTTGCCATTCCTTCAAATTCACTGTCAGATCTTGAATCGGGGCGAAAGTTAGAGAGTCAAGGACAAGATGGCGAGGACGATGGAGAGGAAGAGGACGATTATGAGGAAGATGGCGTCAGGGATGGCGAAGAAGAGGAGGATGATGACGACGACGATGACGAAGATGAAGAGGAAGAAGAAGAAAAGGTAGCTGAAGGTGACGACGAGGATGACGACTATGACGGTGAGGTTGCAACTGTTCCTTGCCAGCGATTCTCACACAATGTTGATGCTGGCTGCACGATACCTAAAGCGACCCAAGCTCATTCTTCCCTCACCGTGTCTACTAACGGGCAGACAACTGTTCCGAACCCTGAAGGTCCGAAGTTAGCGGTAATCTCATCTCCATCCACCGAGGCGGCCTCTGGATGTCCGAAAATTCCGCGGCCCTCGGATGCTTTTGCACCTTCTTCAGAGTCCGTCACCAGATCTGTAAACGGAGGCAGCGGCTTGAGGAGAGTGCGGCCCTTCAAACCGGACATGAATAGGGCTGCTGTCGCGAACTGGCTTCGCTCCTCTGGTTTTGGAAATCTTCGCTCAAAGTTTGGCAGATTTTCAGGTCGTTTTGTTTGCGGTTTGCTTTCGAGTTCTCGTTTTGTCGTCTCTGGATTAATGGATCTTACTTTTGCGTTATAGGAGCAGATATGCTTCGTTTAAATCGTCGAGATTTTATTCAGATCTGTGGTACTCAGGAAGGTATCCGACTGTCAAACGCAATCCTGCAGAAGTAAGCTTTGCGAACTTTCACTGCGACCGTTTGCCTTCTTTCCGACCCGCTTTAGAATGCCTTTGTTTCAGTCAGTTCTTCCGCTCCACTGCCTCGCGATTGGCGACAACAGTTGGTTTGGAGCACAACTCCTGCGTACATTTCCCAAAACCTCTCTAGTGAGGAAAGTGTGTGGTTCACTAAATGTGCAGGATTGTCTTGAGAAAGTTGCCCTTTTAGTACTGCTTCCCCCCCCCATTTCCAGACGTTGCCAATACGCAAGACAGTTGCAACCTTATTTTTTCTTCGCCTGAGAGAACGTCGCCTGGCTCTTGTCTACATTGTATACGAGGCTAGTTCTTCCCATCCGAGTCAAGAGGTTAGGGGTTCGATCATAAGGGCTTGGAATATGAGCTTTTGAATCCCAGATTTAGCGAGGTGCAGACATGGATTCGTCCCCACTGACCTGCTGTCGTAGCGTTTCCTGCGTCTGCTTGTTTGCGCCTTTTGGCCTTGTTTTCTACACAGACGAAACACGATTAGAATTAGAAAGAAACGGGAGCTTCCGAAGCGTAGAGATCTGACTAGCAGGGACTCATTTGCTGGACTGTCTGTCATGTAAACCGTTATCATTTAGGACCGGCGACTAGTTTTACTTTGAGATGCGACTGGTAACAAACATGGCCTGCCCATCGTGAGTGGGCCACCCTGCGCTGAGGTACGGTAGATGTGCTAACTCATTAAATGTTAGCCGAAATTCTGAAATGCGTTTTCGACTCCAAAAGAGTGCTTAGGCAGGGTTGTAATATTAATGATCTTGCAGCATAATCCCATGATAATTCAGTTACTTCAGGATGCCGGCTTTTGAACGAAGTTCTTTCCGGCCGCGTTCAAAAACTACACTGCAAAAATGACTACTTAAGTAGCGTGCGTTTTTCTCATTGATTTTCGATGTTCTTATAGATTCAAATATGTCTCATAGAAAACATGCATGAAAATATTCATTCTTTTACCCATTTGGTAGAAAATTACGTCTCCTTCTAATTTAATACTTGAAGGAAGGATATAATTCGGTTTTAAAAAGCTTCCAATTTCGAAATGCTTTTGAACCCGATCTGCTGTTACACTTACATTCAGGGCTTCCAAACTACAAACTGTGTATTTTTCGCTTGCTGATAACCATATATTTCTCTATAGTATTAAGAGAAGACCCTATGCGGTTCATAAAATTCAGCAGTGGATTTGAGCCATATTGTAAACTTTACAAGCAACATTAGTAAATGCAGAGACACGAAATTTCATGAACGGGCATTTCACTGTCTTGAAAAATCTCATAGACATTTTTAAAACCGAACTATACCCACACCTCAAGCATAAAATTGGAAGAAGACGTAATTTTGTACTAAATGAGTAACAGAGTGAACATGTTTATGCATACTTTCTTTGAAATATATTTGAATTTTCAAAGGCATCGAAAATCAATGAGAAAAATTCACGCCACATAAGTAGTCATTTTTACAGAGCGTAGTTTTCTGCAGGCGGCAGGAAATAAGTTTGTTCGGAAGCTGGCACCCTGAAGTAACTGAATTATTATGAGATTTTGCTGTACGGTGATTAATATTACAACACTACATAAGTAATCTTTTCGAGTCGAAAAGGCATTTCAGGATTCCGGCTAACATTTCAGGAGTTAGCACATCTACTGTAGATCTGCACAACAATCATTCAGTTAGTCTACATTTGGCTTGACCAGCACATCTCAGTCTCCTTTTCTAATGCTTATTGTCATAATACTACCGCCCTAGGGTCATACCACTGTTGTACTACTTGCATTTCCATTTTCCTCCTAGGCCACCCAGAGCCACATGCACAGTTTACGTCCGGAGAAATAACGATGCAGGTCAGTCAGAATTCCTGATTTTCCCTTCTGCTGTTTTTAACCCAATAATTGGGCTCTGATAGTTTGAGCGAGAGAGAGGAGTTCGCTTTATTGTTAAATGACAAATTCAACACTTTCGGCAAAAATGGGCTCCATTCACCGTGGGCAGAAAATGCGTTAGTATATTACCCAAGAGTCGAAAAGCTTAATACATACAGGAGCGACTATTATGGGCACAGTTTGAGTCTTAGATTCCGTATTCCCGTCTCTTCACACGTAAGATATCGCGTCAGGAATGGCAGTACAGACTGTTGGTATGCCGATGTACGAAAAGAGATAAGTCGAAAGCCACGGCGCGCGGGTCGGGAAGACTTCACAGAGACTAGTTCAGAATGCACGGGATGAGCTACGTCATCCAGAATTCTACCAGAAAATTGCTTGACCATTTTGAAGTGTCGTAGGATAATATCGACTAAAGGGCATAAGATACACCGGCAGCAGAAGAGAGCATTCGGAGGACTTGTTTTAACATTAACAGATCTTTTTTGAGCAAAGCAGGAAAAATGACAGGGGAACAATAAAGAATAAGAGGAAGAATACAAACAGCTATGTATTGCCAGACTAAGGATTGAGGTGTGTGGCAGGAACGTAAACGACAGATGTAATAAAGAGGTTTACGAACTTTAGTGAAAAGGGACTCAATATGTATGGAAAATGAAAGATTTGGTGACAAATTAACGCCAGGTTACCTGAAAGAGGATGCCTCTTTGGGAACGATGTCACAGGGTTCAGAACTAAGAGAGGGCCGCAGTCGGCAAATACACTTAACTGATTTTTGATTGCTCGTTGGGAGACCGTTTTCCTGCGACATGGTCAAGGCCGTCCTTCAGAGACTGGAGATGTGTCGGATTTTTGAGAGGATGACCAACACCCACATCGTCAGCATACTTAAATAATATACAGTCGTTTGGGGATCTTGGATCATCAGTGTGGACGAAAAAGAGGTGAGGGAATAAAATGGAGCCTGGAACTCCACAGTTATTGGCAAGGACCGTAGGTTTCCGCCTGCCGGATTGGGCAAATTGCGTGCGAGAAGTCATGTATTCGCCAAGCCAATAGACAACCCAGCCTACAGAGCCGCACGTTAGTCGACCGTCCGGGCCGGGAGAGGTGGCTGGCGGAGCTGGGAATTGCTCGTATGCGCATGCCACAAACATGGCTTGCCCCCGTGCGCATACACCAGAATTTCACACAGGGGGGACGACCTGCTCCGATCTGACATTTAGCGTAGGGGTCACTTGGAGGAGCCTAAGAACACACTTCCCACCTAAATGAGAGATGCCTGGTTTTTGCCCGCGGTGCGATGTCGGACGTATTCATGTGTGGTGCATGTGTCGATGGAGAAGTGTGGGCCGATATGGCCTATTCTGCGGTGATTTACCCGAGATTCCCATAGAGACGTATGTGACCGAGTAGGCCCATACGATTGCTAAGTGTGCGTGGGCAGTGTGGACAGTTAAGGCGGTGGCGACGGGTGTATGGTAGTGTTCCAACCGCAGGTTCGCCAGTCTCCGTGCGATGGCTTCGCAAGTGACCGACCAGGCCAATATGTGATATGCATGTGCAGTGGTAATGTGGGCAGGATAGATTGGGACCTGCTGAGTAGGTTGCAGTGATGCTGCTGCTAGTGCTGGCGGCATTGGTGAATGGGGAGTTCGAAGTGCTGGAAATGGGAGAGGTTTTGGTGTGCAATATGTGCTTGGCCTGTTGACATTACAGTGTATTCCGCCTTTGTGGATGCGCATGTGGCCGAATAGGCCTACTCGGTGAGTGAATGTGCTTTGACAATTGACGCGGACGTGACGAGTGCATTTCAGGGCTCCTGGCACAGGTACGCCGATTACAGTCCTATAGATTGGCAAGTGACCGATCGGGCCGACGCTTGGGGTGGACGTTCGATCGCAACGAGGACATGTGGGGGTTGAGTCCACTTTCCTGGTGGTGGGGACGGTGATGGTGAGGGTAGTAGTTTCCTGGTGTCGGGAGTGCTCTGACTGGTGGCGGGACTAGGAGGTGTGGTGGCGGTCGTTGTCGGGTGGTTGTGGCAGGGATGATGAGGCTGACGGTGACCGATGATGGGGTTGGTCGTCATAGACGCCGTGCCCTCCAGGCGGGCCACGTGGAAGATGCGCTGGACCAACACGGGGACCATATCGGATTTTGGCAGGCGTTATCGGAATACGCACCGTGACAAATGCCGGCATTTCGGGGTGCGGTGTCAGACCCAGCCGCCGGCATTGGTCACGCACATTGGGATCCCTGCGGCCCTCCCCATTGTTGTTATTGCCGTTTCTGAAATTCCGAGAAACTTGTCCTTTACCCCACATCTCCTGGAAGAACGCTGTAAGTTTGTCCATCAATCGGAGGCCGCCGTACCTGTAGAATTCGCCACAGATCGCATCGGAGCCTGGTGCTTTCTCGCTGTAAAGTTGTTGCACCGCCCGGTCGGTTTCTGACAAGGAGGGCGGTGTTTGTTTCCACTTGGATGGGCTGATCGATGGTGGCGTAGGAGATCGTGGTTGGCGATTGAGGACGGCGCCTCAGAATTTGCGATTTGCCCCTCATGAGTGTTGTACCGTTGGAGCTCAGAAGCAGGCGGTTCCCCTGTCTGTAGAGCCATAGATCGACTTGTTTCATGCGGAAATGTTCTGTGTTTCATTACGGCTTACATA
>CACRXP010002016.1:0-11782 GCA_902702965.1 Spirometra erinaceieuropaei
CGACTGTTTGGTTACCCAACCTTGAAGGGTTACGGCCCAGACCAAATGCAGGGCCACGTGCCGCCCTTCTAGGCCAAAAGGTTTGAAAGCGTGCGTTATGTCAGTATCGGTAAACCATGGCGCTGGCAGTTCCCTGACACCTGGTTTCCTACCGGTAGATGCGCATGCGCTCCCGCTGTGTATACAGGTGATGAGCATGGCTGCCCAGTCGTCCTCTGCCTTCTGACCCCTGTTGGGGTGTTGTTGTTGGTGGTGAAAAATCCCGTCCAAGTGTATGTTGTGGGCCAGGAGATGTGGTGGCACGCTTAGGTGCGAGTCCGATCGTGCCAGCCACATGCGTTCCCCCCCCCCCGCTTCCGGTCGTCTAGACTCTGTCTTGACACCGGCCCCAGGTGGAGGAGGAGGAGGGGGAGGGAGTGCGGTAAATGCTGCGCAACTCTATTATCACTATAAACTAATTCACGTGCGAGTCACCGTGCTTGTTGCGCCCTGCTGTGTAGCACACGGTAGACATCGTCGCAATCGACGGTCGAACTGTTGTGTGTTGACGGTTCTGTGTCATGCTTGAGAGAGGCGGAGTTCGTGGTGCCGACTGCTTTTATAAATGCATTCGACACAAGTCAGTACTGGTCGTGTCTAATGGTGTTTTTGTGCACTAGCTGGCGGGTAGTGTGACTGGTGGTCTGTGCTGCACTGGCCGAGGGGTGGCGTCTTCAAGGGCGACATGGACGGCTGCGACTGTCTGAGTACGCGCATGCGCATGTTTCAGTCAGTCCGATTGTACGAAGGCCAGCTCGTCTGGAACTGCCCGCAGGAAAGATGAATGACCTCGACGCAGCGAAACGTTGAGTAAAAACACTAGACATCGTGTAACGGCCACTGGTTAAGAAGAGGCGGTAAATTTAATCACTTTCCGTTTTTTTCTTACCTAACGACAGCGACTGTGGTCAGCGCTTAGGCGATCGACAATTCCGACTACCTTTTTTAACCGGCTACCGACCAGCCAACCCTCCCACAGTGAAGAAGGTTGACACAACCACGGTGATGACCGTCGGCTACGAATGTGTACTCCTGACCACATATCCCAGTTCGTAATTCTCCTGCCCAGTTTGCGCGCTAGTAATCCTTTCGTCCCAAAGAAAGCGTCCACCGGGTAATAATTATCAACGGCTCTTTCGACCTGAGCTTTCGTTGGGAAAAAATTACGATAACGGGATTCAATCTCGATGTCTGTTTAATATGCAATCCACAAATCTTGACCAACCATTGTACATGACATTTCTACCGTCAGCCGGCCAGTAAAGCATGCTGTAGTTTACGATTTAGTGGCATAGAGCGAAATCGCCCCTTAAAAGGAGTTATACACAAGCCTCAGTGTTCATACAAAAACGTAACTTGATCCATTCGGCTTAATGTGTATTCGCAGATAACTTCAAAATCACTGGCTCGCGAGATTGGGCCTAAAGTCTTGAACTGCAGAAGCGAGTCACGTTCGTAATAGAGGACTTCCTCGGCCCCTGAGGGACAATACATGAGCTCTAGTCAGTTCGTTATGGAAAATGAGGAAAATTAAAAGCCCTGGCTATGCTGCATGTATCCAGTTATCCGTAATCTAAGATGGCGCCCTATAATCAACCTGTTGAGATGTCCAGCAAAATTCACACGTAAAGTCGATGTTGACGCAGCGTGTGTGACGTAGAACATAAAAAGGTTTATCTGCTTAGATTCCAGTTTCTCCACGTTTGTCTGCCGAGGCAACGGGACCATGGTTTCCCTTCTCTTTCGTAAAACTTCCACTCCGAGAATATGGGTTTCCATGTTCTGCTTCCGCTTTGCATTCGTGTAGTCGAGTCTAAGTTTTCGTCTTGTTTCACCAACATATCACGCCCGGCAGTTGGGATTGTAGACTACGGAAGTGCTCCCTACAAGGCAGGGAATTTCTAGATTGGGACTAATTGTGACGGATTGTTGTTCGTGACGGATGAGTCACCCCGTCCTATGACGTTTTAACAGTCATTCGACGGTCCAAGAAAGCCCTTTACTGCATGGAGAGGGCTCTGCCATCCTGGGGCATCCGTAATCTCGTCTTGTGTTCTTGAGGAGAAATAGGATGGCTCTCTGATTACCTGAGAATTGGTGCAGGTACAAGTAAGGAAAACGTGACATAAAGTCATTTTTAACCCGTTTCAGCTAATTGGCGTCCATTATCACCTATTTTAACATTGCCTCACACGACTTACGACGCGAGAGGAAGTACGATATGCCGGTTTCCAGATGGTATAGTCGACAAGACAGAGGCCCTCAAATCAGAAGTCAGGGAAGACGGATTGGGTTGGGCAACTTTTATTGTTGAGGAAATGAGTACACAAAGGCTCTGCAAGCAGTCGCCGTGCGCGGTTTTTCCAGGCAAATCGTGCGTCTGTGTCCGCCGTTGAGGGGCTTGGACCCCAGCGCGCGTGTGCATCTTTCGCTGTCTCGGTGTCCGCCAGCCAATCAGGGAAGGGGCAGCGTTGATTGACCTCTAGCACTCGCGAGGGTAGTGGCAAGCCTCAAACACCCCAGCAGCGAATCGACGGGGAGTGTGGGATAGACAGGAGGGCAGCGTGATAAAACAGCGGAGAGCAGGGAGGCGCGGGCTGCCACACCGGCTTACCCCTTTTCGGTCGCAACTTGATATCCCATTTAGCTTCCGAATTGTCTGGCTGGTTGCCCTGTACAAATATCCTCGTGCCCCACAAGCTGATGCCGTGTCAGCAGCCTTGTTATCTGCCAGAAAAATGTCCCTATCAGCATTAATGACCCTCGACAAGTTCATCCAGGGCGTTCGGTCAAATTATGACTTGACTGAGTGGTTTGTGTGGGCGGCCTGACTGGGGGACGCCTTCTTCTGTTTCCTCAACTAAAGGGTGAACGCCCCCTGTCCATTCGTCCGACATATCAGTTTAAGACTCCATGATTGTACTGGACAGCTGTAAAAGTCTTATTTGATAACTGGCAACAATAAGTCATGTCGCGATTTCGCTATGGCTTCTGACCTCAAAGCGGACAGCCCAATCTGAAGGTGGTCCGCGACCGTTTATTCGTCGGACCCGAGAACTCGCTTGTTTCACGGCTAGCTATCGTCGGAGGCCGCGGACAGACTACCAGGCAGGCCCTGTCTTTCCAATGAACGGAATTTGGCGTACTTGGCCACCTCCACTTCATTATCAAATTACATGGGACTGGACATGATTTTAGCTGTCGTCCTCTTTGATCTGCGCAACTGTAGGCCCGTTTAGGAGGGCACATCAATAGGCTAGATCAAGCAGACCACCAGACCTTATCTGGCCTTCGATTTGTGCGAATTGGCTGCACACCGCAGGATTTGCTCCGTTTCAGCCGAAATGCGGCTCGAAGCCTCGAAATCATCCCTGATGCGTATCAGAGAATGGTATAAGTGTGATGAACTTTGGGTTCAGTCCAGTTACGAGCGTTTACTGTTTCAACACATGTTACGTGCAGCAAGCATCGGTCAGCAAATTTTATAAACTCTCTTGCCTATGGCAATGTTGTAGTGTTTCTATTCTTTGGAAATAAAAACGGTCAAACACTCGTTAATGTGAAAAGGACAGATCCCTTGGAAATCCAGAAGTTGCCCGCGTGCCCGTAACCCTCCTAAAAAAGGGAAATTTGTAACTAGCCAGTCACACGGCAGCACGAAAGACGGCTTAGGGGGAAAACCCGACGTTCTGTTCCCACCCCCTCCCCCTGTGGCTGACTTACTGGGTTCAGGAAACTCTATAATTTGTTTGTAATGGTCCTCCTCCTCCTAAGTTTTGAAAACCGCATCGATTTGTCGCTAGAAAGAGGTAGCACGAGCTCTATTATCTCGGCCTCGGCACAGCACTAAAAGAAAACCGGTAGCATCTCATAAAGATAACGCTAGCTTACCGATTCTCACTAATCCGGCAAATTCAGCCTTCCAGTAGTTTGCACTATCCCAGTCAACTGGGGGATACATTTAAAACAAAAGCTCCGCCAACTTCTTTAAAAAAAGTCCCAACAGCAGGATCATGTTCGGCCTTCGCGTTAGCGACTCCGATCTTAACAGAGGCATTTATTATTAGACCCAGTACTTAAGTAGTACGCATGCTTATTAGCTTATGAGAATATCCAGCAGGAAGCAATGGCCTGCATTCAACCGTCCGAAGTCTGCCTACTGGAGTGAAATTGCACTGACTTAATCTCGGACTTTCAGGCAACGCCCATTGCGACCTAGTTTCCTTAACACTTGCGAGGCAGAAAAGCTTTACTCCAACTCGGTTGTAACCGACGCCTACTTTGACATCCCCACAAGCTTCAAACACTACGTGTGAACATGAGTCAGTTTGTTGAACTTTTGCAAGCAGTTAAGTGAGCAGCATAAAAAGGTATCTTGGGTGGTAGTCATGTTGTTATCTGTTTACTCGACAGAGTAGTTCTTCTGTGAGTCGTACTCGATCGCTGCGATATGAACGGCAGTAGCCTGACGCATGAATTCCCACCTGAACAGAAACAGAAAAATGATAGAGAGAATGAGGTAAGGGCGACGAGACATGAAGAACTTGATGACGTCATACAATTGCCTGGTCTCTTACTCAACTGCTCACGGTCATTGCATAGTAATTAGATTACTTGTCCAATAAGAAAACAGGGTATGTTGAGCTAACATGAGGGTGAGTATGACGTGAGAGGTGGTGGAACGAATCTGTACTTATAACGTCATCAAATTCAACATATTTCGTCGCCCTTGCATTGCCCAAATTTATTCCGGAAAAAAACAGATTCAACTTCATAAAGAGGAGGGGCATAAGAGTCGGTTGGTAGAATAGGTAGTTTGTTCTGCTGACGTTTCTGATTCACACTCGGATCAATCATCTCAGATAGCATTAGAAAAGGGTAACAGACGTACAGAGAGTGCACTACTTACCCGATGCAGCTGCTAAACCATTACATGTTGATTAGGTAAGGGAACACGGACCCCGCACAACCGATAACCTTGTCCTACATTCCAGGATGGGTTGGAGTTAGGGTTAAGGTTAGTGTTGGGAGGGTTAGGAGTGGGGTGGGGGGTTAAGTTTATGAGGGCCAAGGTGGGGGCCAGGGCTAAGAGGTTTAGAGTTCGAGTTAGGACACGGGGATAGGAACGTCCCTGGAATTTAGCGTGAAACCACCTAAATTTGGGGGTCCATATTCCCGCGTTCTACCCACACGCCTAATAAAATTAACAGTCTACATTTTTCGTCGACGTCCATACCTGGCAGGACGAAACTATTTGCCGGATCTGGTGCGGTTGTGGTCGAGGCAATTACTTTGGAGAAACTGGACGCTTTCTCCGCACCTGATTTAGTACGTCCGAAAAAAATGCATTTAGTGAACAACATTTTCGTGGACACTGTCGCCGACTGTGTGGCTCGTTTTCTATAATGTAGGCAGAACTGCAGGGTCTTCTGCATTTGAAGTCAGTGTCTGTATACTGATTTTACTCGTTTATATTTAATCTACTGCGTTATTGTCGGTTTATCAGATCTTTTTCGTACTTCGGAGGATTTGAAGCAAGAAGTACATTCTGAAGTAGTCAAACTACTGTCTTAAAAAATGAACTCGACGTCCTCACTTCTTTCAGTCACTCGTCCCTTTGTCCGCCATGACTATTATGCATCCGCCGGTGGCTTGAATCTAGTTCAGCAAGCGTATTACTATAGCAAACGGCTTATAGTCTGAGAAACGTTACGACCACAGGTTTCCTGCGACCCCCTGCTTATGGTTTCCAGTAAGTGAAAACCCCAAATTTTTCTACGATTCCGGACCAACAGTCTCCATGTTCGTTATTGTCAATCACCACAGCATAAACCGGTAGTAACTAGTACCAAATGGCCACATCAGAAGACGTCACAGTTGTCCTGACAAGGGGTCAGGGCTCAGACTCTTCCGCTGGCCGAGTTCATTCACAATTCTTGCCTTGTTGTTTCCTAAGGCACACATTCACAATGTCATTTTTTATGTAATGTCTGCTGGCAGGAGTTATCGGGAATGTACATCCATAACAAATACCAGCGTTTGGAGTGCGATGGCAGGCCCAGTTGCCGACCCACATAGCGTCGACTGGGTTCCCTGACGCCCCCCACTTTTGTTGTTGATTAAATTCGGGTCAAGTGTTTGTTGTGGACCAGAGGGTGTGGTGGTACGCCTGGGTGCGGGTCCGACAGTGCCAGCCACATGCGGCCTCTCCCCCCTCCGATCTTCTTGACTATGTCTTGATATAGGGCCCAGGTAGGGGGAGGAGGAGGAGAGAGTACAGTAGATGCTGCGAAAATCTACTATCATTATAAACTAATTCACGCGCAAGTTACTGCCCCTGCTCTTGCCCTGCTGTGGAGCACACGGTCATGATGTCGGCCTTACGCGCCTAAGCCAACCAATTTTCTTCTAACGTTTGTGACATGGCGACCGTAAACCGCCATTAAATAAGTTTACTTGCCATCGCTGCCTTGTGGTTAGGTTTTTAAGCCAAAGCGCTGGAGGAGACAACCTCGAACAAACAATCCGAGCGGCTGTTGGGGACCCACCCGTATTCGAAATTCCCAAGAAACCTCATGAAACATGTCCGATCACAGTACTACGACCCATGCTACGGCGTTCGCGGGAACCGACGCGCTCCGCAACACTGGTCCAGTGGTGCGGGAGAATAGTATGCGAGCTGGATTACTCAATCGTGGACGGACTCTCGGTATTGGATGCTGAAATGTGCGAACGTTCCTGGACCTTGGTACCCAAAGTCTGACCGCACGCAGCCTTTATCAGTACAACGTGGATGTCAGTTGTCTGTCTGAGGTTCGACTCCCTGACTCAGGCTCTCGTGAAATAAAGACCCCGGGAGTCGAATCACACTTCACCCTGCACAACAGCGGCCCGCGCGATTCTTCTGGTCGACACGGTGTGGCGATCGCCCTATCACAACAAGCGGACCTCGCGCTACTTCCTTGGGAACCAGTCAATAACCGGTTGGCCTACGTGCGACTGAAGGATCACTTTACAAACATCTCAATCGTCGCTGTGTACGCACCAACTTCGGCTACCGAACAGCGCGATAAAGAGGCGTTTTACTCTCAGTTGCAAGCGCTAGTTGAATGACTGCCTCGCCGCGATCTGCTGATTGTTGCTGGCGATTGGAATGGTCGAAATGGACCTGGCGACCCCACAAACAGTCATCTTCTTGGACGCTTTGGGCTTGGTTCCCGATGCGAAAATGGTGAGAGATTGCTGAACTTCGCTGATCGAAACCGACTGCTTGTCACCAACACATGCTTCCAGCATCGCAAAAAACATCTGCTGACCTGGTATTCAAACGACGGTCGTACGGCCAGTCAGATTGACTACATACTAGTCAGCGAAAGGTTCCGCAGCTGGGTTCACGATTGCAGATCGATGCGTGGTGCCAAGACTGGTAACGCCCATGGGTCGGATCATGTCCTCGTCCGTACACGCTTGAAAGTTCATCTCTCATCCGCGCCAAAAATACCACGTCCTAGACGCCTTGATGTCGCACAAATCCGGCAAGCCAGCACTGCCGAGGCCCTAAGCAGAGAAATCCGGACCTGTTTTACGACCCGAGCCGACGGAGAAGCCAGTAACCAGTGTTCTTCACTGAAGACTTCAGTCTATGGGGCAGCTGAGAAAATCCTTGGATACACCCAGCGACGCCTCAGTAACTAGATCAGCGGAAGAACCCTGCAGTTCTCTGCTCAGACGGCCAGGGCCAGGTCCCGCAATGATGACCACTTCTGCCATCTTCGGAAGATGACGGCAAAATCGGCCAGGGATGACCGGAAGCAATATTAGGCCGAAATAGTGACCTCCATGGAACAGGCCTCGAATGTTGGTGATACTCGAAAGCTCTACCGTCTGATCCGCCAAGTTAGCGGTAAGCCGTCTACACCGAGTGACTCTGTTCGCGATGTGAACGGCGGCTTTATTGCTGACAACTCGGCCAAAGTCGAGCGCTGGCGTGAGCACTTTGAGCACCATCTCAATTTCGATACCCAACCTACCTCGCCCTTGCTCTCCTCCTCAGCGGAGTTTCTTCCCTCTCCCACCTATGCAGTGCCATGCGATCCCCCCTCCGATGGAGAAGTCGCCGATTCCATACGAAAGTTGCGCAACAATAAGGCATCCGGAGAGGACGGTATACCTGCTGAAATCTTCAAGTCTTGTGTAGACACTCTGACGTCCTGGCTCCATGAGGTGATTGAACGAGCGTGGAGAGACGAGGTTGTTCCTGATGACTGGGGCTTAGGCATCCTTGTATCTATCCTCAAGAAGGGAGATAAGACGAGATGCGAGAACTACCGCGGCATAAGTCTCATCGACGTTGCTGCGAGGATCTTCGCTATTGTCCTACTCAGGCGATTCCAGGCTGTGCGTGACTCTAGGACGAGGCCCAACCCAGCCGGTTTTCGTGCTGGACGTGGATGCGCAGACCATATATTCGCACTGAGGCGCATTCTCGAATTTCGCCATAGCTACCAACAACCGACGGCCGTCTGCTTCATTGATTTTGCCGCCGCGTTCGATTCCGTTCACCGTGAGTCTCTGTGGCGGATAATGGCGCTAGATGGTGTTCCGGCAAAAATAATCGCCATGATTAAGGCCTATTATCGCTCCACTACTGCGAGAGTCCTGGTCGGCAACAATCTATTCCCAACCGTTCGGTATTCGGTCTGGCGTTCGACAGGGTTGTATCCTGTCACCCATACTGTTCAACTACGCTATTGACTGGATCCTCGGGAGGGCCCTACACGAAGGTGACGGCGTTGAAGTTGCACCCGGACATCGACTGACTAATCTCAACTATGCCGATGATATCGCCTAGAGTCTATGGTGTCACGGGTGAACGAGGTCGCTACATCGGTCGGTTTGTCCATAAACGCTGGGAAGACTAAAGCATTTTCAAGCTGTATCCCTGACCGGGAGAAGCCACCCATCGGGATTGATGCCTGTCAACTTGAAGAAGTAGACAGTTTTAAATAGCTCGGGGCGAGACTGCTGCCTAATGGACAGAGTAAGGACGACATTGTCTCCCGAATCGATGCTGCCCGCTGGGTTTTATCAAGCCTTCGGAAATGCCTGTGGAACCGACGTGACCTCTCCATCACCACAAAGATCCGCGTGTAACGTGCATCTGTCCGGTCTGTCCTTCTCTACGGTTGTGAATGCTGGGCTTTGCGCGTGGAGGACGAGCGAAAACTGGAGGTATTTGACCACCACTGCTTGAGGACCATCCTTAGTGAAGTTCATCGACTTCGTCTCAAATGAGACAGTCCGCGCTCGCTGCGACAACATCTCAAGGATAACTCAGGCCATCCAAGAAAGACGACTGAGGTGGTTCGGTCATGTTCTTTGTCGTCCACCTCAGGAGCTCAATGTTACTGCCCTCGATCCGGCACCGTTGCCCCATTAGAGGCGTCGAAGAGGGTGTCAGTTCAAAACCTGGCTCGACACAGGTCGTCAAGACATGGAGGTGGTTCTTGGACCTTCGGTATTCGGTCTCCGTCGTTGGCGAAGGAAATGGGTTGAGCTGTCCAGATCGGCTGCCGCGGATCGTCACGCGTGGAGAGGTACAGTTCGGGACATCATCGAGGCCGGCTAGATCAGGCATGATCGCAGCCGTTTTAAGTACAAAGTACAAGTAACGTTTGTTCGATTTTGAGCCAATGACAATGGAAAAACCAAGGAATCTTCCAATTATGAGCAAAATGTTGAAAAAGAACCACCGGTATGCACGAAGCAGCGTAACTAGCCAATGAATAAGCATCAACAACTGACCTACTTGTACGGAGCCTGATTGTGCCGTGCGCTCTTTCCCCGGTACATGAAGGTGGCACGCGCTGGAAGGACACGCCTAGACGGCCCTGTAACTTATCGGCAAATACGCGGAGTGAAGTTAACGGTTTTGCCGCTTGCTGAGGGCTAGGAAAGGGGCTCCGGATTGGAGAAAATGTCTCTCGTCAGCTATGGTTTGGTGGAAGTATATTGTCTTTGTAGATTTTAGTTTGTTCGTCAACATAAAAAATATAAAAGAGGGGTTTTCGTAGGATAGCCTGAGCTCTAAATTCAAACTTGAAATTTCCTGAAGGCTCAGACAGAAATTTGAAGCAAGAGCAATAAATTTATGCCAACCTCAACGCCGGTCCAAAAAGCGCCAAGGGGAAAGCTAATCCCGGAGAAGGTCGAGGGTTTAGTCTCGACTTCTAATGCTACTAACGCGGGGAAATCGCCGGGGTAGATCGACGTATGACGACTCGAAAAGATATAACGGAACTTGATACAGGCAATTCAGTAATTACAATCCAGTTGTATGTTACTGCACAGCCAAAAACTGAGTGGGTTAAGTCTCTAGAAGCTGACCGAAAGTCAGCGACGCCGGTTTTACAAGGTCAACTCGGCGTCATTTTTAAAGAGCTGGAATACCTGCTTCTATGAGATAGCCGTTAGGTCTGTTGATAAGGGATTTTGACGACAGCTGAAAACTCTTTACACAATGGCCCGGCATAAAGGTGCACCGAAATTATCGTGGAGGTCGGAGTTGCATCGAGAGGAGGGTATTTTTTTCTATAGCCCGCTCTAAATCTCATGTGCATGTAGTAATGTTGTCGCTGTAAATATATACGGTGCGAGTTTTATTAATAAAATCCCTTCTGTACTGAGTGATACCTGTTTGAAGTTTGCAGTTGGAGCTAACGCTTACCCTCGGCAACTTGAAAAAACGGACGGCCCTGAACTGGCACCCATTTCTATCTGTTGTTCTGAGGCAGTCCGCGCTTGCTTGCTCTCAGTCGCTTTGCCACGCCGCCCTCCTGTCTGCCCCACACTCCCTTCTGTCCGCCTCTCGCTCCCTGTCGATTCGCTGCTAGGGCCGCGGGAGTCTTGTCACTAGCCTCGCGAGAGCTCGAAGCCAGCCAACGCAACCCCTTCCCTGATCGACTGGCGGGCGCTGTCTGGGAAAGAGCGAAAGGCGCACACACGCGCTGGTGGCTAAACACCATCAGCGATGGAAAAGGACAAAAGAACATGCTCGGGGAGACAACTTGCGGCTACTGCTTGAAGAGCCTCTTGTGCGCTCTTACACGTCAGTAAAGCTGTCCAACCAAATTCGTCTTCCCTGACTTCTGATTTAGGGATCTTTGTGTTTTCGACCATACCACCCTTCCACAGTTCCATGCGTTGAATCTACCTCTCAGTCTTTTTCCACACCTACTCCTCTCCCGTGATAAGGCAAAGTAAATACAACCGGAGGTGGGCGTGCGCACAGCGAGTGGAATACATAAACTACCACATAAATAAACGTGTTACACACTCCCCCTGCTCTGCCGCTTCCCTCACTTATTTACCTGTGTCAGCAGCTAGGCCAACGGGTAACTCCGGTGGCATTTAATTTGTATTGCTACTTGAGAGCAACGGGTGTGGGAAGAAAGGGCGACGTGGATGCACCGTAAGTCTCCCTCATAGATATCGGCTGTGTAACATTATCCACTCTACCGCTCTGAACGCCCTCGGACGCGCACTTCGCCAATATCAGGACTGGTTTAACGACAAGGACACAGACAGCAACAACCTACTCGTCGAAAATAAGAGACTGCACAAAGTCTACATCGACCACCGGTCCGACACAAGCAAAGTCGCCTTCCTCAGATGTCGCTACCTATGCAGCAACGACTGCGGTAAGTGCAGGACAACTGGCTGAATCGCAAGGCCGAGAAAATCC